>OX578153.1:51167019-51199519 GCA_951213105.1 Amaurobius ferox
ATACCTTGTTCTTTAGTTTAGATTTTGACGATTTTTGCGGGCCATTTTGCAAAAAAAGGCAGGTTATTTTTTTCCGAATCGTACCAAAATCTAATCAGCACCAGTGTAACCCACAAGTGACTCATCTACCACATTTTGTGAAATTCAATCCATTATGTTTTCAGTTAGAGTGGATACAATCTTTTGCGGACCATTTCGCAAAAAAAAGGCGGGTTCTTTTATCCCGAATCGTACCAAAAACTAATCAGCACCAGATTCGCCCACAAGTGACTTACCTACCAAATTTTATGAAATTCGGTCAATTACTTTTTTAGTTAGAGTGGATACAAAATCTGCACAGACAGACACACACACACAGACGTCACGCTAAAAATGTTTTTTTCGTATTCTAGAGGTCTCGAAACGTGTAGATCCGTCGAAAACTCGAGTTGCGATTTTCGGCATGATTCCAATACTTTCCCTATACATTACCATGTATTGCAGGGAAAGTAAAAATCTGATGTGGGCAGCACATGACTTTCCCTGCAGACTTATATTCACGTTCTATTTATTTAAATTAAATTTAATTCATTTTTAATTCAATTTTCGTTCTCATTTGAAAACTGGATTTATTTTCAAAAATGGTGTAGGAAAAATACAAAAAGCTAAAATATCTCGAGAACGGCTAGTTCTAGTGTAATGGGTGGGGTTGGTCTTATTCTTTTCTACGCTAAAAATTACGTATTAAACAAGTATTTAATGGCTATATTTGAGCATACGTAGTTCTTAAGTTTAGATTTTGATGATTTTTGCGGGCCATTTTGCAAAAAAAGGCAGGTTATTTTTTTTCAAATTATACGAAAATCTAATCAGCACCAGGGTGGCCTACAAACGACTTATCTACCAAATTTTGTGAAATTCGGTCCATTAGTTTTTCAGTTAGAGTGGATACAAGCTTTTGCGGGCCATTTCGCAAAAAAAGGCGGGTTCTTTTAACCCGAGTCATACCCAAAACTAATCAGCAGCAGATTCATGCACAAGTGACTTACCTACCAAATTTTATGAAATTCGGTCAATTAGTTTTTTAGTTAGAGTGGATACAAAATCTGCACAGACAGACACACAGACAGACAGACACACACGTCACGCTAAAAATAGTTTTTTCGTATTCTAGAGGTCTCGAAACGTGTAGATCCGTCGAAAACTCGAGTTGCGATTTTCGACATGATTCCAATACTTTCCCTATACATTACCATGTATTGCAGGGAAAGTAAAAAGTGCAAAAACGATCTACAGATTTTCAATGGGGACGCAATCCTTATAGAATATAATTGGTTAATATATTAACAGAAAAAATGAACAATATTTACATGTTTGTATTTAAAATATTTGTGATTAAGGAATTTCAAGTATTTACAAACATATTTAAACGCGGTCGTCATTCGTATGAAATTTTATATCTTCTGATCTGAAATAAAAAGTTTTATTAATTCCGTCATATAAATCAAATGCATGGTAATATGTATGTAGAAAATTGAATAAATATTATAATAGTGTCGAAAATCAAAATTCAGTTTTATCCCAGCTCGCATAGTCTTGACATGTTGCGTGTATTAGGTTCTTTTTTAACTATCTGATCAGTAAAACAAAGTACAATTTCCATTATAATATCCTTCACGAAAGATAACTTTCTCTTAGTAGCAGGACTCTGTTATGCTATCTTTGTCTTATAAAATCTTTTTCATCTCCTTCCCCCCAAAATGTTCTTTATAATCTTTTTAAGTAATCTATTATAGTACAAATTGCGATGAAATTTATTTATAAAAATATTTAATTCCGAAAGAAAGTATTATTTTACAAGTTTTATTTCTACCGTATTTAAATTTCAATGTATTTTTTCAAAATTAATACATTTCCTTAATTTTTAAAGTTAAGGTGTTTCCCTTTCTTAAATTGCTGTAATTAAACCTTTTTAGAACAATAATTATCATATTAGAAAATTTTCTCCCGTCAATATCACCACAGAAAAAGCATTTGTGCTTTGCATTTTTTTTAAAGTTTCTTTTATTAAATACTAGCCGCCTTTGGCGACCAGCCTGTTCGCTACCCTTGAAAATTCTGACCGTGGCAAACTCGTTGGCGCGACCTACCAGAAAGGTGTAAGGTAACTGCTTGGAAGGCCAGGAAGTGCCACACAATTTAGACCGGAACCCAATGGGGGAGGCATCCAAAGAGACCGTACCCTCCTTCCCCTACCACAAACCTCTCGGAAGGACTTGCAGTCCCACACGTTTAACGTGATCGTACTCCGCGTGAACACGGCTGCAGTTTTGGCAACGGCGGGAATCGAACCCGGGCCTACCGAGTGAAATTCCCGCGCGCTAACCACTGGGCTACCGTGCCATCCGCGACAACCTCCATAACTTTATTTTTATTCGGCAATTTTGGGAATCGAACCCGGGCCTACCAAGTGCAAATCCCGCGCACTAACCACTGGGGTACTTCACCCTCCGCGATATTCTTCATAACTTTCTTTTTATTCACCCAATTTAGACCGGAACCAAGTGGGAGAAGCATCCACAGGGACCGTACCCTTCTTCCCCTACCACCAACCTCTCGGAAGGACTTACAGACCCACATGTTTAACGTGATCGTACTCCGCGTAAACACGGCGGCAATTTTGGGAATCGAACCCGGGCCTACCGAGTGCAATTTCCGCGCGCTAACCATTGGTCTACTTTGCCCTACGCGACAATCTCCATAACTTTCTTTTTATTCATCCAATTTAGACCGTACCCTCCTTCCCCTACCACCAACTTCTCGGAAGGACTCACGGGCCCACATGTTTAACGTGCTCGTACTCCGCGTAAACACGGCGGCAATTTTGGGAATCGAACCCGGGCCTGGTAACTGGTTGGACGGCCAGGATGTGCCACCCAATTTAGACCGGAACCCAGTGGGGGAGGCATCCACAGGGAACGTACCCTCCTTCCCCTACCACCAACCTCTCGGAAAAACATACGGACCCATATGTTTAAGGTGATCGTACTCCATGTCAGTGGCGGAAATCGAACCCGGGCCTACCGCGTGCAATTCCCGCGCGCTAACCACTGGGCTACTTCGCCCTCCGCGACAATCTCCATAACTTTCTTTTTATTCACCCAATTTAGACCGTACCCTCCTTCCCCTACCACCAACCTCTCGGAAGGACTCACGAACCCACATGTTTAACGTGATCGTACTCTGCGTGAACGTGGCGTAAGTTTTGGCAGTGGCGGGAATCGAATCCGGGCCTACTGAGTGCAATTCCCGCGCGCTAACCACTGGGCTGCCGCGCCCTCCGCGACAGTCTCCATAACTTTCTACATATTCACCCAATTTAGACGGGAACCCAGTGGGGGAGGCATCCACAGGGGCCGTATCCTCCTTCCCCTACCACCAACCTCTCGGAAGGACTTACGGACCCACATATTTAACGTGATCGTATTCCACGTAAACACGGCGGCAGTTTTGGCAGTGGCGGGAATCGAACCCGGGCCTACCGCTAACTTCCCGCGCGCTAATTTGCAATTTAAAATGACCATATGCTTAATTCCATCATCCTCATTCCATTGTTTCATTGTTCCATCATTTAAAATATCCATAAAATTAAAATATCCATTTAAAATATCCAAAAGTTAAAATATACATTTAAAAAATCCAGATCGTCCCATCATTTAAAATATAAATATAATAATTTATATAGAGCAAAGGAGCTAGCTCTATTCAGAACCGTGACGTCACCTCCACCTTGACGTCCCCACCCACCACCTTCCCTGCTTCAGCGGGGGAGAAACGAACGGAACGCCGAGAAATTTAAAATCATGACGTCTTTAAAATTGCGATCCTGAAGGCAATTTTCATTATTTCTGGACCAGATTAGACTTGTAAGAATGCCAGATATTTCAGCTTTCTAAAAATGTAAATTATTAGTCGAAATTATGAGTACTTTTTACTATGCGAGAATTTAAAAACCAAAAATCGTTTTTTTGAGCCAAAAGTGACTTTTGTTTTAAAATCTTTAAAAAATATTAGAAATCGAAATGGAGATTTGAAATTGATATATTTTACTCGCAATTGTCTGCTCTTTCCGATGGTGTGAGTTGTTTTTTTCTACGACGTCTGGATCGTGGAGAAAAAAGGGCAAAAAGGGCAAAAAAAGGTCGAAATCGCATAAAACATTAAATAAATAAAAAAATAATTAGAATTTTGAAAATCGGTTTTCACGTGTCCCCTTCCCTCCCCCCCGGGTCTCCGATTGCCAAATTTCGTAGCTCTCCGACGCGCGGTCGCGAAACGTATAGTGTATAAGACAGACACACACACACACACACACACACACACACACACACAGACATTGCCTTTTATTATTTAAGATACGATTTAAAATCTATTACATTCTACAAATTTTTACTAGAAAGTTAAGAAATTTAAAGTTAATTTCAAGGGTTTTCAAATACAATAAGTAAAAGAAAAAAATAGAATTATGTCAGATAAGCTCTCAGGAAAAATGCCTTTCCAGAGAAATTTCTAAAAGAAAATAGATAACATTTTAGGTTACATGCTTGTCTTATAATACTATAATGACTAGCACCAAAATATATTGTAGCAAAATTGAACTAGCAAACATAAACGGTTTTAGTGATAGAGCATTAAGTCATGCAAGTTTTTCTTTAAAATGCATTCTTCTATACTGTAAAAGCAACCAATTTATTGGTTTTCCTATTGTTAGCCGAGACTATTGTTTGATAATTCCATTATAGTAAGACTAATCTAGACGAAAATAGAATTCAGCTTCTATTGCAAATAACAGTGATAGTCTACTGTGCGGCCGCACATGCTACACGGGCGTAATATGCCCCTTATAAACACCTAAACGATTCATTGCGATGTCGGTTTGCATATGTGGGCGCGCATTTAATCTGCATGTGCAAATCGCACGCCTTAAATAAGCGCTTAAACACGCCTTTTCTCGTTGCGCTGTGACACCTTTAGGATTGAACAAAAAGCAAGGAGGTAAAAATCGGGATTATGATTGTAGTTATCCCGTTTAAATGATTTTTTCACAATGCTTTTAATGGCAAATAATTGTATTTTGAAAAATATAAATAATATCTTTAAAATTCAAGAAATAAGAAAATTTCTCAATTTAAATCACTTTTATGTCTTTCGTCTGCTGCACTTTCGTGAAATAAATGCCGAAAAGTAAAATTAGATAATTAAATACTATCTCCGAATATTTTCGTGCTATAGAAGATATTTATCGAGCGAATTCTTATAAAAATAAAATAATTGCTCATTTAAAAAATCAAAATGATATCTGTAAAATTCTGGAACTTAGAATTTTTTATTTTATCACCCATATTGTGTCGCACTAATTGTCTATAAACATCTGCTATTCTTCAAACAATAATCTGTTGGCAACTTTATGTTCTGAATATTTAAAGGAATGGATTTAGAAACAACGAAATTTCGATTTTAAATATTCATAACCTTTAAACTAATTGAAATTTAAAAGAAAAATAATCCCGGCGAGGTGCGTATTTGCATAAGCTAAGATTGCATAAGCTAAGATGCCAACTAACTCTATACAGATCTTCAAAACTGTTGAAAGCTTGAATTTTCTGCTACGCGTTACACACACATAGAAGCAGACATCTTTTTGAAAAATACTAATTAATAATAATGCAACATTTACTCGACCGTTCGATATTAAATTGTGTATAAATTAGAATAATACACTAAAATGTTGACAATGTCGAAATGTTTTTATAAACCTTTTATTAATCGAAAAAATATGTTAAATAGTTGAGCGTCCAATAAATAAAAATTTCCATTAGTTATAATTTTACTGCTGTACATTTTGTAGACACATTTTATATATTATATTTTTATTAATAAATAATCATTAATTTATTTATAATTACTATTACTTTATTTTTAAATTAAAATATTTCTTTCTTGTTCAAATAAAAATCCCCCAAAATATCATTTAAAATTAAACAGCGTTATTTCAAAATAATAAACTAAAGTTGATAGTTGCGAAATATTGTATTCAGATATTTTGTGGTCATTATTTGGTATTTTAATAGTCACAACCTTTCTACTAGAGCTGCCACTATAAGTAGGAAACAAAAAAATAATGAAATGATCTTGCATATTTAATATCGATGAAAAAGCCAGTAAAATAGATCAAAATAATGAATAACATAATTTTTTGCATTTGAAAGTCAGCTGTCCATAAAATATGGTGATGCTATGCTTTATATTACTTCATTCATTTCTGATTCTGTTTGCGCCACTTAATATGCACTTGTTTCCAGTAATAAATTACTTATACTGAAAATTTTGGTGTTCAATTAAAAAAAAAAATGTTTTTATATTTTGTGTGGACTTCCCATCTCTGCAATTGGTTTATTTAATCTTACGTTCTTTCGAATTATTTATATCTCAAAGACTTTGATCGAAGTTGAAATTTTTTTATAAACCAGCAAAGTTCTGCGCACTTCGAGCGCTAAGCTCGGCTAAGTACACCACGGCCATACATCAGAAACAGGAACCGGCAGACATCAACTGTCACCGATCCTCCCACCCGCTCCTAATATCCACAGTCGTGTCAGGACAATTTTTTGAAAACAAATATCGAGGAAATGAAACAACGGCAACCCCTTATGAGCACTGCAAATCATGTCATATTAATTTCCTTTGAACAGTGTATATATGCATGCTATTATACACATCCCGTGTTTTACAAAGCTAATTCTTGGCCTAGAAACGCGTTTTTTCTTCTTTTTTGAGGAAATTGTTTGGAAATGTGCAAAGTGCATTCGGAAATTAGAAAAAAGTAATAAAGTTTTAATAATTTATAAAAACCTAACAAAAGACCCAATTTTATCAAAAGAAAGATGCATGTTCCGAAATTTACACAACCAATTATTGGTATAGAAACTCACGGGTTTTTAAGTACCAGGCAATCATCTGGGAATGTGTCAAGTGCATTCGAAGAAAAATCCCAAAATGTACAAAACTTAATACTTTTCCAAATATATTTAAAAGTCTACTAATTTTTGCCCTAGAAACATGCCTTGTTTCAACTGGTAGCTAAAGATCTGGGCATTTGCATAACACATCCGATAATTAAACAAATGTCCAATTATTTATAATACAAAACCCTCAAAATCAAAAATTTGGTTTTGAGACTTTTTCTTTTTTTAAATTGGGGTATGATTTGGACATATACATCAAACATTCGAAAATGAAAACAAATAATTGCTGTGTAGACTTTGAACTGCATAAAGGTCACTAGAACAGCAATGCACTCGCCCAAAAACAAAAGTTAACTCACTTGTTTGTAAAGTCGGAAATTTTCAATATTAGTCGGAAAAATTTCCTTCACACCCCCCCAGACAAGATTGCCCACTTACGTCCCTGATAATAGGTGAAAAGTACTTTCCGGTAATGCTTCTATGGAACTCTTAAAATCACATTCCATTCATTCTAGTACATAATGAAAGTTGTTGTTTGTCTGTGTGTCTGCCTGTCGTCATCCTCAGTAGCGGGATATTGAAGCCTCGAGCAGCGGCGACAACTACTGCATTTATATACCATAAGGAACTAAGGCCTTTTAATTTCGTTACATGGCGAAGAATAACTGTTAAATTCAACATTCCACTATTAAACGTACTGTTTAGAACTAATTTTCACACAACGATCATAATACTCAACGAAAATAAAGTAAAAAAAAATGTCTCTGGTTCTGATTTTTTTGCCGAGACTGAGTCTGTTCAATCGAAATTATGTATTCGAAATTATGTTTTCGAAAAAACTGAAAAACATTTGTTCCAACAAATGTTTGCTCATTTCACTCGAAATATCATTCAAATTGTAATATATAGATATAAAGAGTAAACGTCCAACATGTTCAAAAGAAAATTCAGTATCTAGATTAATATATTTTTTTATTTTATAAAGCTGCTCCAGTTTTTGTGAATCGTCTTGTCAAGTGAAGAAGATTGACACATTTTCTGTTTTTCAAGTTTGTAATGTTTGTATCTCAAAACTAACAGCTATGAACAGAAATTGGTAATTTAGAAACCTTCAAATTTTCTATCAGGATATATAATTTAATTCAAGGTCTATTCCGCAGCTTCGAAACTGTGGTACTAATTTCAGAATTTTAAGGGTGGGTGTCAGTAAATCTTCTACCCTATCCGCGCTTTGTTAACTTTCGCGGAACACATTTTTCGCCCAAATTCTGCTCAAACAGTTGCGAAATCTTTTCTGAAAGATAAAATACAACGCTTAGATAATATTAAAACTAAATTTAATACCTAATAAAACGTAGAATATATTTTTTATTTTAATTTAAAATATTTTTGGTGCTGCCATCTGTTGTCGTAATTTAATTCATACCGATTATTTTTATTTTTTAATGAACATTTAAAAATATCTATTCCTTCTAATACAGTATTAAATACAATAACAGATCATATATAATAATGCCACAATCACGGTAAAGTAATTTGTCATTCTATAAATTTGATAAGGGGAACTGAATGTACATCACTGAGGACTGAAGTTTTGTCTTCAAGTCCAAGTTCAATTACGTTTCGGTGATTGTGGCATTATTATATATGATCTGTTGTATTTAATAGCGTATCAGAAGGAATAGACATTTAAAAATGTTCATTAAAAAATAAAAATATTCGGTATGAATTAAATTACGACAACAGATGGCAGCACCAAAAATATTTTGAATTAAAATAAAAAATATATTCTATGTTATATTGGGTATTAAATTTAGTTTTAATATAATCTAAGCATTGTATTTTATCTATCAGAAAATATTTCGCAACTGTTTGAGCAGAGTTTCGGCGAAAAATGTGTGCCGCAAAAGTTAACAAAGCGCGGATAGGGCAGAAGATTTACTGACGCTCACCCTTAACATTCTGACCCGTTAAAATATTTTCAATAGGATGGAAAGCAGTAACATTTAAATGCTACGATTATTGCAGAGCAATGTGTTTTATTCGTGGTGAAATATTGATGCCAAGCACAAGCTATTTTGTATTAATAATCCTAGTACATGATTATGCACCTCACCAGGTAAGCTTATCAATTTACATGAATGATTTTCCTGATCTCTTATCAATTACTCGAATTATCTGACCTCTTATCGATGATCTCTTACCGACAAGCTTATCGGTTTACCTGACCTCTTAATTTGGGACGCGAGCGAGCGTGCACAGAACTTTCGGGGAAAATATACGTCTGTAAAATCTGTCTATATAAGTGACTTAGTTGAGGAGCAACTGATTTGGATTGATAATCAATTATGAATTTTGTAAGGTAAATAATATTTATCGAAAGGGTTTATTCGAACTGTGAAAATTATTGCATTGAATACGTGGGCGAAAATCGGGTATGAATTCGGGCCCTATAGGGTCGCAGACAACGGGGCACTACAGTCCTTCATTTTCGCCATTCTACAGAAAACTAACTCTTGTGAAATCTCATTGAAGATCTATCACACCATTTGAAAGTATCAATCGGTCTTGTCGCAAAACTCTGCGAGTGTTTCATAAATCCAGTGTAATTTTATTTAGTGAAAAGCACAAATATTAGGCAATTCCTGTATGAATAAAATACTATTAATTTGAAATAAGAGAAAATGAAAAGTTTAATGATTGCACATAAAAAATTTAGACGATCAGAGAAGGAGGGATCCTATATCGACCCGTGATGATATGTTTATTGTTTTCTTTTAATGAATGGTACCACATGCATGCGAATTTTTTCACTGTGTGTTTTCTAGATGTATTTAAAGCGCTTATCATTTGTTTCGATGCAATTCGTTCTTGGAAGTGGCTATTGTCGCACACCGTTCTACAGGTTAATTTGTTTTAAAGAAGGCTCTTATAGCGCCCTCGAAACAATTGTTGTCACCTGATTGGCATATGCTCGACATATGACATATGTCGTCATTTTAATGACATATATAAATATGAGCCTTGGCTTTAGGTATTTCGATGTGACATCATCAGCGAAACTGAAGTCATCTACCTAGGGATTTATTTGGATTGCGAATTGGTGCAATAATTGAAAATATTATCAGAGTTTGCAAGAATTTTCATTTTAAAAACTTGATTTAAATGGTAAGAATTTATGTAGTTTCTAAAACGAAAGGTATTCTTTCTATAGGGTGTATAAAAGAGCATATTTAAAGCAAATTGGATGTTCTCAGCCCCGGGACCATGATATGTTATGTACCCGAGCAGGAGTCTAAAGTGTGATTAGGTGCTTATTTAGGGCGTTGCATGTTCTCGCGTAGCGAGCGACTAAGTCTTTCAAAAAACATATTCAATTGTTTCAATTAATGCCTTATTTAAAACCCGGGTGCAGTTTTTAGTGCGATTTAAACTTGAGTCCTCTCTAGGTTGAAATATGTTATCAGTAATTTCATTCAAATTGTATTCTTTTTCAGCATTTATTATTGTTTTAATTAGAAGCACTTTTCTTTTATTACCTTTATTGTGGATTTTTATGATTAAATAAATATCCTCTACACACCATTTACAATAAACTCTCGTTTTTCAAACTATTTGTGTAAAAGAAAAATAAAATTAGGTTATGGTTCTGATTTTTCGACTCAAATTGAATCTAAATAATCGCTGGTTATTTGTTAAAATACGTTTTGATAATTTTTTATTTCAATAATCACTTTCAAAGAAATCTTTAAAAAACATTTTTAGAAACACTAATCAAATTTCTTTTTCAGACTATTGTTTCAGGGTGGGTAGCCCTTTTAGAAATTGAAGAGGTGGAAATCGTTGATAGTGCAGAAATATGCTTGTTTATAGTAGACAATTTTCGCAACTGTTTGGAAAGAAATGATGTTGTGAATTCGATGATGCGAGCCCAAAAGGTAAATCTGAAGCATTTCAAAATAAGCTGCAGTATAGGCACTAAGTTCAATGCAGGAACTTCATGTGTCGAATCTTGGGAACAGTTAGCTTCAGTATGTCCCAATTTAAAAGTTTCTATACATATTTCTGCAGAATGTAAGGTGAGCATAATTAATTTGCTGTTATATCCATTTATAGATGCATTTTTTTTATCTTTATACATTTATTCAATATTCTATTTTATTTTATAATTTTTCATTTTCGTCACACGAATTAATTTTGTCTTTCGTCTGCTTTTTGCTCTTTTGACTATTTTTTTTCTCATCTTTCCGCTGTATTATTTTCTTCTTAGTTTGCATTCATTTGCTGTTTCTTTACGCTTAAATTTTTTGCTTCCTTTAAATTATAATAATTTTGTCAATTTTAAAGCAGTGTACTATAAATATGTATGTTAACTTTCCATTCATTACCCTTTTACTGTATGCATGCTGTGTAACCAACTATAATTTTTCATCCCAAGTTTTTCATAATGCATTTAAATCTGAAAATTTTGACCTGAGATTAAATGAGAATCCATAAAATATAATTACACAAATTCAAATATAACTGAGTTTAAAATCTATAATGATAAAGGAAATTGATTGTCTATTGGACTTGTAGAGAAAAATCCCAGCAATTCTCAGATAATAAATTTGGCACAGTGAAATTTTAGGTTAGATCCAAAATACAAGACACTTTTAACACTTTACAACATAGTTAAAAAGTGTTTATGACTTTGTTCATTCTTTCTGTCTGTTTGTCTGTCCGTTCTCACAATAACTACAATAAAAATGACTCTATCAAAATGGAAATTTAGTATGTTGTTGAGACGGTCTATGAGACATATGGGAATGCAATTTAATAATATCACCCAATTAAGATTTGGATTGAACCCGGTTTGATAAAATGAAATACATTGAACCCTATGGGCCCTAATTTTTCAAATATTTTTAAGCAAAGTTAAAATTCAGAAATTTCTTTGAAAATGTTAGGTAATATTCAAATTATGCCACAAAATATATAAAAAACTTTCAGCAAAATATGTTTGGTAGTTTTTTTAAATAAAAATTAAAATATTAATTACACCTATATAATATGAAAAGAGCAAGTGACCCGCTTTAAAATAAAATATGGCATCCAACTCTTTTCAATGTCAAAATCGTGATTTTTATTCTTTTAAATTTATATGTAATGTTGCATCCGTCCTAGAACAGATTTATTTTTGCGAGTTTTCTGTGCATCTATATTCTGCTCCAAAGCACATACAATATTTTTGAGTTTAAATGATCATTAAATTTTGATTATTTTTATAACGAAGTCTAATTTTAACGTATGAATAATATAAACAGATCACGCGATTTTAATATGAATTGTATAAGAATTATTCAATTTTTCTCAAGCAAAATTATTTAACTCTGTAGTCTGGAATAAAAGTGTATGTATTCACTGTTTTTACATAGAGAACCAGACGATTCATATTCAGATGAGGTCATTTGAATAAAGTTCAGTATTTGTTTATGAAGTTTAAGTTTCCATGTAAAATAAATTGTGATAATTTTTAAAATATCACCGCTGAATGTATCTCACATATGGAGTTAGAAAGAAGGAAATAAAGTTCCTATGAATAAGACGCTTCAAAGTACCATAATGCTTTTAGAATTATTGAGAGAGCAGAAAGGTATAGTATTTATTATAGGTATTGTTGATTATTTTTAAATTTAAGGTTTCCTAATTGTGAGTACAATTCACCAGTATTTATTCATAATTGTGCAGTAGAGTACAGAATATATGGAGATAAAAATAAATTGAAAGGTAAAATAATTTTGAATACGTAGGAATATTATTTATTATTTTAGTTCAACTTTGCATTGCGCTAATAATTTATTTTTACAAAATTAACAGTTTTAGTACATATTTTAGGCCAGCTTCATAGCAACGCCGGAATTAATGTCATAAACGATATTGGCGATTTCTTAATATGAAGTTTTATCTTCGTACACTTACCTCCATGGTATCGCATTTTAGAGATGTTTAAATAAAACTGCATTTCAGTTGGAAAGTGTTTCATAATCAAAGATTTATGCATGATTGATCTTTCTTGCTTTTATTTGAATAATTTAATATTTTAAACTATTTTATGTTAAAGAGCAATTTTGAGCGATTTTCTTACAAATCGTTTCTTTGGCAATTAAAAGTAGTACTGCAGAGACAGCATAATAAAGATCGAAGAACGAGCTTTTCAGCTAGCTTTAAGCCGAATCCATGTGTCTATATTTTCGTATTAAAGAAATCTAAAGTTTTTACGAAAATAATATTTTCTATGAACTGTATGCAAGAGAATAAAAATAAATAATCTTCGAAATATGCATAATGAAACAATTTTAATTTTCTAGCATCAGCTAATTGAGGATTCGCAAGATTCTAATTTTTGGCATGTATATGAACTGATATTTTTCCATCCTAATAACTTTCTAAATTTATTTCTACGGATAAATGTGCATTTATTCTTTCTTTAGGATTGCAAGTATTTTATTTAATAAGGAAATCGTGTTGATTTTAGACAAGTTTAGCATCCCTCATTTGCTTGCACCCAGCGTTTTTATTTTAGCGTATTAATGGAGCGCATTTGTGGTGCATTAAAAGAGCTTATGTGAGGTATAGAAACGTGCGCACATGCGTATTGGGTTAAGGCTTTTCAACACATTTTATTTTTAGTTTATGTAACGCCCGCTAATGGGGTGAGGATTAGCCGAGCGTGTGTACACGCAGCTTTGTCTAAGAGCGACTACTACTTTTGAAATATTGGATAAATGAATTTAATTCGTCCCTGAATTAAATCTCAAGCAACGGCGCGTACATTTTCTAGTGTGTCAATAAAAATAAAAGTACGCGTTTTCAATGGCACACCTAGTAGTTAAGGTAGTGACCACTAATATTTTTTATACTTAGTGAAACAGCTGGGCGGATGTTTAATTTCATGCCAGGAGAATACTGGCATGCTGCACTTGCAAGGCATATTTCTTCTGGAGTTGTCATGCAAATGCAGTATGGTTATTGCAGTTTGGTAGTATGACTATTGATGTGGAACGAAAGAATGATATATGGAAGCTTAAAGAAATTTTGTCTTACTATACCTGCACACAATAAAAGTATTTAAGAAAAAATCTTCTTCGCCGTACTTCATGTGTGCATTTAAAGTTTTAGTTCATAATACGTCAAATCAGCATTGTTTTCAGCGGACTATTGAATTGTATATATTATCAAATAATATAGTATGAAAGTTTCTAAAATTTCTACCATTGTAAGCTAGATAGCAATTTGCATATTTTCAATTTTGATGTCTGTCATGAATTGTGGGGTATACTCCCACCAAAATGGCATAAAATATAATATGAATGTCTTGAAAATTGATAGCAAATCCAATTATATTTCAGAAAATAGAAAATATTGCTGGAATTCTACCTCCTCCGACTGTTCTTTCCAATCTCTCGATTGCAAATAAGGAAAAGAACGGAGAATCCTTGAACTGTTTTCTTAA
This sequence comes from Amaurobius ferox, assembly GCA_951213105.1. Taxonomy (NCBI): domain Eukaryota; kingdom Metazoa; phylum Arthropoda; class Arachnida; order Araneae; family Amaurobiidae; genus Amaurobius; species Amaurobius ferox. The sequence goes on from OX578153.1 coordinate 51,181,519, forward strand.
TCACCTCTTAAATGAAGATTACCACAAAACCTTGGAAGAAATTAAAATAAAATGGGGGCGACTGGAAGATGGTGATTCAAGTTTGTTCAAAGATTTTATTCTCAAATGCAGAAAGATAACAACAGCAGAGATTGCAAGTTGCTGTTAATTATTTTGTATGGACCAAACTTTTGTGATTTCAAATAAAGTAATTTTATTCAATTTAATTTTGTGGTTTATTATATAATTCGCAGTCTGTAAACAAAGAAATTCGAGAATTGGAAAAACTATATGTCTGAAATCTGGATTCTCCATAGTCAAATATATCTGAAATAATAAAAGAATGTGTTTCTCTCTGCTTCTATCCGTTTCTATATATCGTGTGTAGCGAAATATAGGAGGGTCGGACAGTGGCGATATTTGTTACAGAGGTGCTTCGTGTCCTCCTATAATGCACCTCGGTGCGATATTTTAAAAAATTTGAATTAGTTTAAAAGTTACGAACTCATAAAGCAAAAATTGACATTTTGTCATATCATACTTATTCAATCTTTGTCGCTGTCTACGGTATTTCAGAGCAAGTTTTTTTATTAATAGGTAAAATTTTAAATTTTTTTGGGCTTAACATGAGCCATTTTCTAAATTTTTGACAAACTACTTTCCTAAAAAGAGATTGCATGATTTTATCTCTGGAAAGAATTATGTGATTTTAATAAAATTTGGTATGATTAATTTAATAGATAACAACAATTGCAAATTTAACTTTACACAAGTTTGATGCATAAGGAAGCCCTAATTTCTTTCAATGGCCAGACACTGGACTCTAGCACTAGATTCTACGTCGACTTACGTCGTTTGCCCTATGTACGGCCGAAATCAAGAACCATTTTGCCGTCCTAGTACGTTGCCCCAGGCTCACCAGAAGGGGCGGAACACACTGCGCCCACAACACACAACATCTATGTCTTACGTGGGATTCGAACCCACAACGTGGCGGCCGATCGATCGCTGGAAACGCTCGCCTTGACCGTTCGGCCACCACGTCGACTTAAATGAGCCAACAGCACACGGTGTTCCCAGGTGGTCACCCACCCAAGTACTATCCGCGCCCGATGCTGCTTAACTTCGGTGAAAAGTAAAAGTGTTTAAATGTTAATTCAGAAAAGAAAGATGGATGATTTATTGAGATTATGTATTCATGCAAAACAAAATCATGATAGAATGATAGAGGGATAAAGAAAATGATAAGCTTTAATTTCCAATAATGATACTTATAATTTATCAATTGAGTTTTATTCGTATTAAGTCAACCTGCTGCCTGGGGCAGATAATTTCGTCAGATGTTGGGCCGTAACTTCTGCGAATTATATAATATTTAGCCTTCGAGCTATTATTAGACTTAATCAAAAAGATTACAAAAATAAGAAATTTACATATTTAAGATCTGAGTTTAAGAATTTATCTAAAGTCAAATAGTACATGTTTCAAAAATAAATAATTGTTTTTAAAGAAGGGATTTAAATATGTTGTATTAGTAGCTTAATTAGCAAGGGTAATTGAATTTGTATTAATCTGAATTTTCAATAAAGATGGATCAAATAAGCACTCCCCAAAGTTGCAATTTATGCAACAAAAATTTGTTTTAGGGAACTGATCCTTTCCTTATAAAATTTAATGCCACTGTGCATTTTGGGGACGTACAAGTAATCAAATCAGAGAAGAGAAAAAAAAATTACAATTATAAATTTGACTCAGCTTTAATTAGTGCTGGAATATTTAACAGAATAATAATACCCAAAATAAATATTTAGACTCAAATGAAATAACCGAGTGTCATTCAAAATATATAAATAGTTCAGAGCTTTATTTAAATAATTTCTTTCTTGAAATGGCAACAGCGTTTTCAACAATGAATCGTAATTGTTCATGACAATAATGATTGAGAAATGCTCTGTTTGTTCATAGCAACAATGCTTGCGAAACTTTGTTTGTTTGTAAAAATCAACAATTAGGAATTCAACATTTACTACAATGCTATATATTTAAACAGACGTAACTATATATTTTCCCATATTTTGCAGAAGTTTGATTTTTGGTAAGTGATTAATTACATTTCAAATTGTATCTTATAATAAATATTCATTAAGAATGAAAAGGAAGTCTGTGACGTTACCATTTATGCTGTATTGTGCCAGTTTCCCTGTCCAATTAGCTTATGTCGTGACGATAAACAAGGCTCAAGGTCAGATATTTGAAAACATGTTGTATAAATTATTTATTTAAAAGTAGAAGGTATGTCCGTCATACGGAATTCAAAATTTGCAAACCATTACCTCGCATTTGGCGTAATTTTCATCAATTTCGTGATGGATCCATCGGAATGGATGGACCGTTTATGGACTCCACCGTTTACGGACTTGACGTACCCCAATTACGTTGGTTTATTCCAGGTTGATAATGCTCCGTGTCATTAGGCATATATTGCTCGCTATTGGTTTGGGGAACATTCTGGACAATTCCAAATCACGATTTGGCTACCTAGATCGCCATATATGACCCCTTTGGAGTATATCTGGGGTATGATCGAAAAAGCCATTTGTGCCCAAATTCCAACACCTACCACAACCATGCAATTATGGGCTACTATCCAGGCAGTTTGGCTGTACATTTCTCCTGGAAACTTCCGTCGACTATTTAAATCTATGCCACTTGGAGTTTCTGAACTTCGCCGAGCTAAAGAAGGCTCAACACGATATTAGAGAGGAACAGTGAAAAAATGATGTATAAGTTCCACTGCGCAGTGACTTTAATGTTAAAACGTACACTTCCCGCTTTTCCGGATGACAACTTGTAAAACTATTTCAAAGTGGCGTTTCACGCAACCCTATATTAACAATTATTAATGTTGATAGCATCGTCAAACCAATATAATTCATATATCGAAATATTTAAATAAATATTTCATCAATATGGCACGATTTTTATTATCTCAGCGTCACTTTTGCATCGCCAACTGCATTGCCAATTGTAACAGATAAAAGAAAAAAGTAGCATTTTTTTATATACTGGAAGGTATGGTCGTCATATGACGTAATTCAAAATTTGCAAAACATTACCTAGCATTTAACGTCATTTTTATCAATTTGGCGACATTTTTGTCAACATTAAATAAAGTCCCCAAGTTGGCGATACTCCACCAGATTATTCGCCAAAATTTCGCAAACAGTTATGGACGTAAAAATAGACTATTCTTATAATTGTTTCTTCTATTCTTTCCAAGATATTCAATTTTCATCAAATAGTCGTCACTTTTAATGTTTTAGAGTTATTTGTTATCATTTTGGTGACATTTTCGTCAATTTAGCAACATTAAAATAAGTCGCCAAGTTAGCGATAATAACGCAACTAGTCACCATAATTTCGTCAAGAGTTTCAAATGGAAAAATAGGTTATTCTTATAGTAAATAAATGACTATTGGCATATTGTTAGATAATAGTTTTGTATATTAAATACTAAGTTATCTTCCTCTTGAGTGCAACGATCTAGATCCACAAGAATAATGTTAACACATTTATTGCATAATATAACATATGAAAAGTTAACATATTTCTTAATAGTTAACACTTATTTTTAATTTTATATGATTTTTTGATAAATTTACGTGAAAAATGTGCAATATCTCGAGAACGGTTCCTGCTGATGCTCTAAAGTTTGTCGAAGACACAGACCGCCCGACTCAACAGAAGATATGAGTAGCTGGTAGCGCGGCCGGGAAGGGGACCCAGCTGAGACCGGCATCCAAACCAGCAACCATTGGCAACGTTTATTGAAAAATGAATGGATTAAACTTGAAGAACTATATTGCATAAGACAGACAATTTTACATTGAATAAAAGGATAATAACAACTAAATTATTTAGAAAAAAGGGTAATTATATTGTTGATGAAGATAAAAGTTTCTGAAGACTAATTAAAAAGAAGAGGTGAAAGAATTATTACATAAGAGTGAATAAAAACCAACACGAACACGAAATTAAAAAAAAAATCTGATGTGGGCAACACATGACTTTCCTTATATAATGTAATGAATTTACTACTTTTACAGTAAAAAAATAGGTTTTTCTTTTCGACAATTAGTCGGAATTTTCATTGATTTAGCGTCATTTTTATCCATTTGGCGGAATTTTCGTTAATTTGGCAACATTTCAAAAAGTCGCCAAGTTGGCGACATTCCGCCAAATTCGTCGCCAAAATCTCGCCAAGCGTTGTGGACGAAGAAATATGTTATTCTTACAGCAGACAAATGATTATTGGCGTTCAACTACAAACGTATTACTCAAAGTATCTTTTTCCTTGAATGGAATGAGCTAGATCCACGAGAATGATGTCACCCAATTTATCGTATGGTATTACATATGAAAAGTGAACATGTTTCTCAATAGGAATTTTTTTTTTAATTTTATATAACTTTTTGATAATTTTTTTGAAAATATATACAATATCTCGAGAACGGTTCATGTTAACGTTCTAAAATTTTTACCAATCGTTTTCTAATGAAAAATTACATAAGAAATGTCTATTTGCGTAACTTTATTAGCGGTTTTGATTTTTTGACGATTTTTTCAAAATTTCATTCGAAAATTTAGGGGGGTTCTGAGCATTCGATTGCGTATAAAAACAATAGGCTTCCAGTGTTTAGGAATTGTGATTTTTGTACCAAATTTGGTTCGAATCGGTCCATTCGTTCGTCAGTCTCCACAGTCTCACACACACACACAGACATCACTTCAAAAATGTTTGATTCGTGATCAGGGATGCTTTGAAGAAAAAATTTAGAAGAAAGACTAAAAACAAAACGGGTACAGAAATTTAGACTATATACAGAAAAAATGAAGTTGTAAATAAAATTAAATAATAGAGAACAATAATCCGAAAACAAAATAATAGGTATAAATATAAACAAATAAATAAGATATAAAGAAAGCAAAATATAAGATATATACACAATACAAAATAAAATATCTATACATTTAATAATAATAGACAAATTCGTAAGCAAAGAGAAGAAAATACAGAAAAGAGATGGAACAGTGCTTATTTCACTGACCAAGAAAGCAGTTGAAAGCAGAAATATCCATAAGCTCATTAAGATACATTGTTGGAATTTTTTCTTGCAATGAGAACATGGGAGAGAAATGGGCTCTAAGAGAAATATAAGTATTTAAATAATTTTGCCATCTCTTAATTGAAAGATTGATGCAGTATTTGTTAAGTAGAGAATATGGAAGTAGTTATAAAAGGCCGGTCCCAGTCCAAAGAGGGGAGGTGCAGCAAGTGCAGCAGGAGGAGAGGCCCTCTTTGGGAGGAGGGTCCCTCTTTGGAGTGGATCCTCTCAGAGGGTCTTTAGACCCCCAGGAGGGAGGATGCCTCTCAGCACCCCCCTCCCCTCTTTTGGAAGTTTGGTGAGGTGCAGCACCGGATGCCTCTTTCCTAGTATTGCGAAAGAGGCATGATGACTCATACGGAGTGAGTTTCACTTCACTCGGAGTCTTGAGAGGGAGTGTCACAATCGCTGACCTGAGGAAGTGGTTTCAAGCGATGTCGCAATCAGCGACTGACCTTTGACCTGAGGAAGAAGTTTCAAGGGATGTCGCAATCGCACAATCTGGAAATGACGTGTCGCGATTGATAACCTTAGAAGTGACCTTTGACAAGAACACACGTCCTCCCTCTCTGTTGGTCAGTGACAAACTGAAAGATCTTATCAGCGGGATGTAGTTAAAGCGCCCTCTGGCGAATTTTGATGAAGTGCTGCCATCTATCGGCATTTTTTCCCCAAAAGATATTAATGTCTCACTGGTCAGGAGCAGGATTCGAACTTGGAACCAACTGATTACAAGCCACGCGTCTTACCGCCGTGCCACAAGACCTTGCTTCATAGATTATTTTCTTCGAAGTGTACCTTATCAGCGGAAGCAGAAGTTAGATTATTTTTCGCTCGGTGAATAGCGCTGCAAGGGTGTGTTTTAAAACAGAATTGTATTCAGTGGACACGAAAATTGTATTCAGTGGACACAAAAACAGTATTAAGTGAATAGGATTAGACCATTCTAAGTGTGTGTGTGTGTGTGTATACCAATGCGGATTTTTTTTTAAATAAATCTAACAGCATATATCAATATGATTTTTATAATAATAACGAAATGATTTCGAATGTTTAAAAACAAATTGATTACAAATTTCCAATGAACACACAAATTGTGTTCAGTGGACACAAAAATTGTGTTCAGTGAATAGGATTTGACCCTTTTATGTATTGTGTATCTAAAAACAAATTTATACACGTACACAAACTTTAAAATAGCGCATTTAGTTAAAATGAAGTGAACATGATTCGACCATTCTAAGTGATATATGGCAATGTGTTTAAAAATAAATCTAACATTATATACGACTAATAACGAAATGATTTTTTTTTCTTTTTATAAAAATAATAATGAAAATTAGAACTCACAGAACGACATCTTCACTACCCGCTGGTCAAACTCCAAATGAGTGAGACACTCTCATTACGCTATTAAAAATTAGATCTTATCTATAATGACGTCAGCAGTATGAGGTGTTGCCACCTATTTTTATAATAATATATTTTAATAGTTGGATACTTCAACGGTCTGATTTGCTACATGTAATCTGAAACACATCACTTTAATAATATTGTGCATTGAATATGATTTGACCATTTTTTAAAGTGGTGGGTGTAATTGAAATATCGAAGTTTAGAATTTAACAAGCTAACGAATTTTCACCCCCAAAATTTTAGCATTCAGTTTATATAAAACCCAATGTATATCATTTGACCATTTTCACATCGTAATTTTGCTACCATTATAGAACTTAGAAGTGAGTGTACATTATTTTTACACCACATCAACACTTTTAAAATCTATTGCAAGTTTGGCTTAAAACCTTTTTTAAAAATAAATCTAACAACGTATATGACTATTATAATAACGAAATGATTTCAAATATTTAAAAATATAATAGATTACGGATTTCCAATGAATACAAAAATTGTGTTCAGTGGACACATAAATTGTGTTAAATGATTAGGATTCAACCCTTTTGTGTGTTGTGTATCTAAAAATTAATGTATTACTACATTGTACTTAGGCATTTTCAAAAATGGTGCGACAACCTAGTCAGTCCGCTCCAACTGAAAAGAAAGATAAAAGTTTCTATTAGAAAATACATGTTATTAAGAACTGTTACATATTATAAATTATATAAAGTGTTAGAAAAAGTGGGAAATGTTAGTAGAAGAAGAAAAAGTTTGTGTGATTCCGACAGCCCCATGAGGTGTCACACCCTGTCACTACGCTCTTTAAGGGCAGCGTTCCCCACCAGTCTGAAATGGTTTTTTTTTTATTAATTTAAATTGTAATTTTATTTTACAAGTTTCATAAAGAATTTTAATCTTTATTGTTTTTAAAAACATTTTAAAATAAGTAAAGTTAAATTTTAAAATTGGATACTTGTAATTTTACAAGATAAAATTTTATAAAGAATTTTAATCTTTATTGTTTTTTTAAAAACATTTTAAAATAAGTAAAGTTAAATTTAGATACTTGTAATTTTACAAGACAAAGTTTTATAAAGAATTTTAATATAAATCTGAATTTTTAAATTCAGATACTTGTAATTTTACAAGATAAAGTTTTATAAAGAATTTTAAAATAAATCTGAATTTTTAAATTCAGATACTTGTAATTTTACAAGACAAAGTTTTTAAAAAAATAAATCTGAATTTTTAAATTCAGATACTTGTAATGTTACAAGATAAAGTTTAAAAAAAAAAAAATCTGAATTTTTAAATTCAGAAATTTATATTTTCTACTTTACAAGATAAAGTTTCATAAAGAATTTAAACTTAACTGTTTTTAAACAGTGAAAAATTAATTTTAAATGTAAAGTAGTATACTTTCAAACTGGCAGGCCTATTTCCCAAACATTAAACATAAAAATGTTTTATCATAAAAATGTTTTAACATAAAAATGTTATATCAGTGGAATAAAATCTTTCCACAGTACATGGATTTTTTTTTTTTCTTTTCTTCTTTCCATTTTTTTTTTTTCCCAATGCAGTTGGATTTTTTTTTATTTCTATATATATATATTTTTTTCTTTCTCAATTTTTACTTTTTTTTTTTTCAATTTTTACTGTTTTTTTTTTTTTTTTTCATATCTCCACATCTTCCTTTCTTTGCTCTTCTCTTTTAATTCTGTGGTGGCCGTAAGCATAAGTATGCACGCCATCGTCCATTATGTAGCGTTTATCATCATACGGAGAGAGTGACACCTTACACTGTTTTAGAGTGTATAATTTGTGATACTCACTCCCGATGCTATACTGAACGTGACGTGCAACTTTTTTATCAGTAAGACAACTTTTGTACATTTCATGTCTCAGTTGCTTACTGATAACTGATCGGGAGACCCCCTTTGCTGTCTTTTTTGTACCACTAACTGCCAGTAGTGAGTACATTTTAGACCTGAGCCCCACAAACTCAAGTCCCGGCTGCGAGTTCAGTTCATCCTTGAAACAACCAATCTTCTTTTTATTAACACCACTGAATGCCGGATGGTTCACGGGGAAATCAGAGGTGTCAAAGAGATGGCTGTTTTTCTGCATGTCCTGATAAAAATCATGACACTGCACCTCATAGGTTAAAGAATCAGTGTCAGTGAATAGTAACACAGCCTTTGCTCCATAGTACTTTTTCATGTAGCCATAATGAAATGTGTACATATGGAGTTTGCTCAGCTCCAGAATGGTGAATCCAACGTAAATCGGTCTATTAAAGACAATGCAGTTCTTCACCCGCTCAACCCCAACCAAGTCTTCATCAAAAATTTTGAAGCGCTTGAATGTAGGCGCCGCCACGAGCTTTTCACCCCACCGCGTGTCGGTGACCAAATCTACATTAACTCTGTTACGCAGATTTTCCATTGATTTTCCGTATACGGCGTTGTTCATGAGCTTGAAGAAGTCCTTCTCAAACCCCGATTGAGACCTCTTCCTCTGTTCAGTGTTGAAATCGATGTACGATCTCAACCAGGGCCGTTGATGGAAGCGAAGGACTTTGTGCACAGATGTTACATGCAGCCCCAGTTCCAGGTACATTTTCAAGCATCTATAATGTACCACATAATTTTTCTTATTGCAGAGGTTTGGGACAAGTTTCTCTTGTTCTTGGAACTGGGGAACTCCAAGCTCCTCCATGATCTTTACCGTATACGGCGAGACATCTTCCTCTCGAATAAACATTCTTTCTGGCGCAACAGGATAATCATTATGGAGATCGTGAAGTTCTGCCGGTACTCCAAGTCGACCTCCAAAATGTAGCCAACCGATGCATGGTCGGGGCAAGACAGGATCCAAGCCTCTGTCGCAATCGTGGGTGACACCCACTCAAACTTTCCATATGGAAGGGGCTGAGACATAGCCCCCCCCGTACAAATTGTTGGCATCCAAATACATGATATACTGGGTGGGCTGTGCAGGGTCATACTTCGCCATGTAAGGATTATTTGCATGTGCCAAACGCTTCGTAATGACAGACACGCCACCCCTGATACCACGCTCAATGAAGAGATGCTGGTCAATCTCTGTCATTAGATCGAGGGGCTGCTTGCACATCTTGAGAGCAGCCTGCCATGCCAAGCCGGGTGCTGTCATCAGGTGGACACAATCCAACCCATAGTACTCCCTGCACAGGTGTCGAAACTGCTGAAATACGTCGGCCAACAGAAGAACATCACTTTTAACGTAGAGGTCGTGGTACTCCCCTAATGTTTTCAAGTTGAATGTTCTCCATACATTCTGAGCATGAGCATAATCGTCAGCGGTGGGGGTCTCATCCGTCAGAGTGCTATAAAAAGCCGAGAGTGGAGGTAATACCTGCTCATCGAATTTCGCCAACGAATTCATGTACTCGTAAGGGTACACTCCCTTGCGAAGCAGCAGCTCAAAATTGTCAGGCATATTACTCTTCATGATCTTGAATTTATCAACTGGTAAATTGGCCACTAACTTCTCCAAGGAAGCATTCATGAATTGGAGGCTATCGATGAATTGCAGCCTCACACTCTCCTTTCCCTCATACAGGGAGATGGAGATATATCTCTCCATATTTTGTGGAATGACCTCTAAGCTGTGGTCTTTCAGCTTTCCAAGCCCCGACATTAAGAGGTGCGAATCATAGTTTTTCAAATTGTGAAACACTACAGGGACACTCTTGCGTAACTTGTATCTAAGATTACAATTCGAGTGTGCTGCACCCCTATAGTTTCCAACAATGTGACAATGATCGCGAACCTTCATAATGTACCGGTCACCGTCCTTTGCAAAGGCCCTCTTACACAGATAGCAGTGGGATGCACTGTTGAAGGCCAGTGCTTCACTCTTGGTAAGACGCATAGGTGCTATGCTATTAAAACAAACGGCCAGTTCGTCTCTTTCCAGGAGCATCCTCTGCAGAAAATGGGTTACGGCGTCAGGGCCCCGATAGCAATACACGGGCTTGTGTGATTCGCCTTGGGGTCCCACGACGACGTATGCGTAGCCGCAAGCCTCATGATGGGCTACCTTTTCTACAAAGGACCGACTATCGCTAGGCTGTGCGCTGGGCACTTCTACCAAAAGCGACTCAAAGTCGGCATATATCACGAACGGGACCGGGTGTTGATACTCCAAATTGGAGAACTTTAAACAACTTTTCTCGAGGCTTGGCATCTCAACACGTTGCGGTGCGTGCTCTTTGCAGTAGGGAGTGTGTGCCACGAGTAAATCTTCTCGGGAGAAGCGGTGGAGGCACCGATAACATACGTGAAAGGCATGCTCGTGTTGAGTCAAATCCCCCAGAAGTCTCGACATACTGCGGATCAGGCAGTAATGTTGTTGTTTATCCTGACTTATGAGGAGAAGGTTAATGCAGTCTGCATCGTCTCTTGCAGATACGTGCATACAATTTAAATTAATAAAAAAAAAACCATTTCAGACTGGTGGGGAACGCTGCCCTTAAAGAGCGTAGTGACAGGGTGTGACACCTCATGGGGCTGTCGGAATCACACAAACTTTTTCTTCTTCTACTAACATTTCCCACTTTTTCTAACACTTTATATAATTTATAATATGTAACAGTTCTTAATAACATGTATTTTCTAATGGAAACTTTTATCTTTCTTTTCAGTTGGAGCGGACTGACTAGGTTGTCGCACCATTTTTGAAAATGCCTAAGTACAATGTAGTAATACATTAATTTTTAGATACACAACACACAAAAGGGTTGAATCCTAATCATTTAACACAATTTATGTGTCCACTGAACACAATTTTTGTGTTCATTGGAAATCCGTAATCTATTATATTTTTAAACATTTGAAATCATTTCGTTATTATAATAGTCATATACGTTGTTAGATTTATTTTTAAAAAAGGTTTTAAGCCAAACTTGCAATAGATTTTAAAAGTGTTGATGTGGTGTAAAAATAATGTACACTCACTTCTAAGTTCTATAATGGTAGTAAAATTACGATGTGAAAATGGTCAAATGATATTCATTGGGTTTTATATAAACTGAATGCTAAAATTTTGGGGGTGAAAATTCGTTAGCTTGTTAAATTCTAAACTTCGATATTTCAATTACACCCACCACTTTAAAAAATGGTCAAATCATATTCAATGCACAATATTATTAAAGTGATGTGTTTCAGATTACATGTACCAAATCAGACCGTTGAAGTATCCAACTATTAAAATATATTATTATAAAAATAGGTGGCAACACCTCATACTGCTGACGTCATTATAGATAAGATCTAATTTTTAATAGCGTAATGAGAGTGTCTCACTCATTTGGAGTTTGACCAGCGGGTAGTGAAGATGTCGTTCTGTGAGTTCTAATTTTCATTATTATTTTTATAAAAAGAAAAAAAAAATCATTTCGTTATTAGTCGTATATACCGTTAGATTTATTTTTAAAAAATCACACACACACACTTAGAATGGTCAAATCTTGTTCACTTCATTTTAACTAAATGCGCTATTTTAAAGTTTGTGTACGTGTATAAATTTGTTTTTAGATACACAACATTTAAAAGGGTCGAATCCTATTCACTGAACACAATTTTTGTGTCCACTGAACACAATTTGTGTGTTCATTGGAAATTTGTAATCAATTTGTTTTTAAACATTCGAAATCATTTCGTTATTATTATAAAAATCATATTGATATATGCTGTTAGATTTATTTAAAAAAAAAATCCGCATTGGTATACACACACACACACTTAGAATGGTCGAATCCTATTCACTTAACACTGATTTTGTGTCCACTGAATACAATTTTCGTGTCCACTGAATACAATTTTTGTGTCCACTGAACACAATTTGTTTTAAAAAATCATAGTGTTATAATACACAATTTTATATTCACTCCGTAGCATTCTGTTTTAAAACACACCCTTGCATCGCTATTCACCGAGCGAAAAATAATCTAACTTCTGCTTCCGCTGATAAGGTACACTTCGAAGAAAATAATCTATGAAGCAAGGCCTTGTGGCACGGCGGTAAGACGCGTGGCTTGTAATCAGTTGGTTCCAAGTTCGAATCCTGCTCCTGACCAGTGAGACATTAATTTCTTTTGGGGAAAAAAATGCCGATAGATGGCAGCACTTCATCAAAATTCGCCAGAGGGCGCTTTAACTACATCCCGCTGATAAGATCTTTCAGTTTGTCACTGGCCAGCAGAGAGGGAGGACATGTGTTCTTGTCAAAGGTCACTTCTAAGGTTATCAATCGCGACACGTCATTTCCAGATTGTGCGATTGCGACATCCCTTGAAACTTCTTCCTCAGGTCAAAGGTCAGTCGCTGATTGCGACATCGCTTGAAACCACTTCCTCAGGTCAGCGATTGTGACACTCCCTCTCAAGACTCCGAGTGAAGTGAAACTCACTCCGTATGAGTCATCATGCCTCTTTCGCAATACTAGGAAAGAGGCATCCTCCCAAGAGAGGCATCCGGTGCTGCACCTCACCAAACTTCCAAAAGAGGGGAGGGGGGTACTGAGAGGCATCCTCCCTCCTGGGGGTCTAAAGACCCTCTGAGAGGATCCACTCCAAAGAGGGGAGGCATCCTCCCAAAGAGGGACCCTCCTCCCAAAGAGGGCCTCTCCTCCTGCTGCACTTGCTGCACCTCCCCTCTTTGGACTGGGACCGGCCTTTTATAACTACTTATGGAAATAGAATTTTGTGAGGGGTACCAGAAAGTGCGACTAATTTGACGTGTTTATCTGCAACTTCGTTACCCAAAACGTCTGCATTGGCCTTAACCTAGGATAAATTAATTAAATTTTTAGAAGCATTAGCTTTAATTTTGATATTATATGAAAAATTTGATTTGTTAAACAGATTTAAAAGCCAAAATAGAAGAAAGACTATCATAATAAATATTAATTTTAGTATTATTTAAAGCAGCCCCATTAATGACGAAATCAATGGCTGCCATTTCAGCATGAAAAAAATGTGTTCTCGCTGTTAATTTTGGAAGAGTAAACCTTGTCCTGAACATCATGTTTAAAAATACATATTACGAAACCAAGTATCATTGTTAATAGAAGAACCGTCGGTATATATATATATATATATATATATATACATATATATATATATATATTAATGTTGGAAAAGTAATTTGGATCATGTTGTTTAAAGAAAACGACGCGTTTGAAGGGATGGATGTTGGAGAAAGGGCTATTAAAAGTCAAATAAAGTCGGGGGAGGAATGAGAGAATTAGAAAAGGAATTAATACGATGTTTCCAAAATATATATTTTGTATATTGGACATTAATTACAGGGTATGGGGGGGAATGCCTGTGATGGAGAAAAGAGAGATGTTTGAAGATGGTCTAAAACCGAAAGATAATTTAAGAAGAAAAATTCTTTGTAAAGATAAAATATTTTTAATCTGAATTCCAGTTAAATTATTACCCCAAATTCCGAAAAGTACAAAATTTTAAGGAAAGTTTTATTTACACCCGATTACTACCAGAAACTTTACCAAAGGTAGAAGCAATCAAAACATTTCCCTATCAGATAAAAAAAGTATGAAAGCTCTATTTAATGTTGTCATCAATAATTAAGACTAAATATTTAAGTTGTCTATTAATTTTGATTTTATTATTTTGAATTTTGAATACAGATTTATTTCCAATTTTGGATCTAATTTTGTTGAAAATTATTGAATTAATTTGTTATGGGAGATGTTCAAATTTAATTTAATTAAGGATTCAGAAATTAAATTAAGTAAAAGATAATATTAATTGAAAGGGAACGTAACGTTAAATTAGTTATACATATCACCAGGTACATATGGTACAGATGATATCAAGTACAGACGGTACTGGTTATTTTTACATTTTTATAGTCAACCATCCTAACAAAATATTTGCTGACAGTTGGAGAGACTGTAGGTTTATTAATTTCTCTGGATTCAGGTGGAGTCAAATTATTTAGTTGGTTGCTGGGTTCAATCCCAGAGACCTGTACGGTCATTTTTATTTTCTTTATCGCTCTAAATCGGCGATAAGCGGAGTGCTATATTGCACCTTTGTGACTCTTTAGTAACTCTGGCAGCCCTATATCGTTTTTTATCAAATTTCTTTTAAGTATCATTATTTATCAAATTTCGGTACTTTTCGGTTAACGGGGTGACAGTCGGATGTAGTTACAATGTGGCAACAGTTGGTTAGTAGCAATTCGAACATGGGCCTACTACCGCTTTGCGGTCTTACCTGCGGTTCATCCTCGCTGGCTGTTGGAGCTCGCACATAGCAAAAATTGTTTGTGCAATAGGTGTTCTATAGCTCATGGAAAACAGGCTTATGTCCGCGCAGCGGACGTGACATGAAAATCACTCTATGAGTCACTGAATGCCTGTTGCGCTAATAGCTGTTGCTACGTGCGACCTACGACAGTCAGCGGGACCGGATTCTGTGATGTTTTCCAGCAGACGAGGGTACGATGTTTTTTAGCGGACGATGTAAGCCCGCGAAGCGACTGGAGATCCATGTTCGAATTACCACATCACTCTATGAGCCACGGAACACCTGTTGCACAAACAGCTGTTGCTACGTGCAACCTCCGACAGCCAGCGGGGCTGGATTCTGTGATGCTTTTTTAGAGGGCGAAGTAAACCCGCCAAGAGGGCGTAGAACCATGTTCAAATTAATACGTTTCAACTATTGCCCAAACGGTTGTTTTCACATAGCGATTTTCAACAGAGAACGAACGACTGGCCAAAAAGTACCTAAATTATCAATCTTTATAAATTTTTTCTAAGTTCTGTTTTTATCAAATTTTTTCTAAATATATTTTTTTATTAAATTCCTTTTAAGTATCAACTTTAAAAAAATATTAGTTGTGTGTTTTAAATCGTTAGAATATTGTTAAATTTGCAAAAAAAATACATGAAATGCCTTTCTATAAGCTAAAGATGCATTTTTAAAACATTCGGCGCAGTTAGAGAATTGGCTCCAAAAAAGTCGCCAAATTCTTGCCGTACAGTAAATTACAGTAAATGTTGCCACAGAATAATATAAAGTTAATATTTTCAATAAATATATCAAGCACTTTGTGAAATTAAAATAAGTTGAGAAAGTGACATATTATAAATCATGTATTAAGAACTCAGTATTAGATGTGGATGACATTTAATAAAATAAATTAGTACCATGTAACATTACAATATTTAGTTGCTATGGTGAAATTCTAAGGCTTATAAATTAAATGAACTTGAAAATGAAAAATTTAGTCATGCCTAGAATAAAACTATAGCCAGAAATGATTAGCAAATAAGAAATGGGAAATAATATTTTAAATATAATAAGTCTATTGATATTAGTAAAATAAGGGGGAAATTTTACTGAACATTATGTAAAGATAAAAATATTCAATTTCAATATATTTAAATATGTAAGTTAAATAACTTAGAAAAATAAGTTAAAATAGAAATATTAGTGTATACATGCTTATTAATATTGACTTGGGTTGCATTTTACGATGCAAATCATTATGGATTGTGTTAAAAGTCACTTATTTTATTTAGCAGCCAATTGTTCTGAATTGGCATTGCTGAAATATTAAGCAGCTCTACATTCAGGATTTTTGTGCCTCATGTCCCGCATTTCTTTTTTATCCAGCTAATATTGTCTGGTCATTACAGTTCGAGGTTATATGTTATTTGCTTAGCTTATTTAAACTATCTGCTGCTTTATGTACCGCAACCTTCTAGTTGTCAATATTAATCTATTGCACCGAGATCTGCTGCTTTACCGCACGTCACGCATTTCCTTTTCAGGTAGTCAATATTGCCTGGTCTGTACATTTCCCCGTTATATCTTTAACTTATTTGAATTACATTCTGCTTTGTGCAAGACAAGGTGTCATGCACAGCAGATATATCGAAATATTACCGAGCTATTGGGTGATCGAAGTATGAAATTGAACGAAGTTATTTTTATATAAATAATATTATTATAAAATATTATCAGTACTTATTTTTATTGTCCAAAGAAAAAAAATCATATTTCGAATCAGATAATCTGTTGGGAGATTGAATAATTTGGCTTATCCTAGAGCTACTACCCAAATTGTTGCCTTCACCAAAAATTATACCTATGTTCTGTCGGATTATAAATAAAAAAATAGATTATAGCCATCGTAACAGAATTAGTCCCATCATGCAATCTGCACTGAAAAGTTACTTTTATTTGTATTTACTTTAGTCATTTAATCGTTTACAGAAACATTGATTTTTGAACAAGACGAACTGCTTAAAAATTCCCCTTCTTTGAAATTTATTGCTGATAAACAGTATTTTATTGTTGCATGAAAATTTCTCCAACTAGAAATGGATAGAGGCAAATGTGTGCTTAGCCATATACACAATTTATACATTTCCTGGCTGCTATTGTTCAAAATGTATACCACTTGGCACGCTTTCGTATATTATTAGGTTCACCGCGCCTATGTAGCCACCAACGTAATGAAGGTAAAAAGCTAATCGGGGAATTGTTAATATTCTCTTTCACATGACTCCTTGAGAAAAGCACATTTCGTGGAGAACATACGTTTGGCACTAATTTTTACTATAACGGTATTAAGTATATTCCAATTAATTATCGTCAATACTTGACATTTCATAATAAGCTGAAGGTTCAGTGCAGACATAGGCAACCCCTGGACTGCGGTTAATTATAGTCTGCCCTATCATTTTGTCTGGCCCGCAATCCTTTAATATTTTATAATTTTTTATAAGAAACTTGTAAATTTTACAGTGAGATAGACAGATATGTATTAAACGTTTCTATGTCCTCATGAAATTAATTTTCCAGCTGAAATCAATAAATTTTATAAGTACCCCTGGAACCCGACAACTATAGCGTTCCCAATGTAACGATGTTAATTTTAGGAATGCAACTATAGAAAAGTACCGTGATCAGTAACTTAGAAAAGCATTTTCAACTTATCCAAATATAAGTTTATGAACAGGATTGCCTTCCAATTATAAATAACAGTATCCATGAACTGGTTTCTCGTTTATTATGCTTTCCATAGCATGGTATAGTCGTGAAAGCAAGGAAAGGTGTGCCCAGTAAGGAGACCTTTTGTATAACCTTGAAAATGCTAGGGGAACCAGCAGAACTCCTCATATAAGCGGTTCCATTGAATACGACACTAGCCGTTGCAGCTTAGTACATCCTGAGCCCCCCTTTTAAGAAATTTCAGACACGTCGAATAATGAGACTAAGGTTGATAGTCTCCATGGAGTTTCTCAAAATTCTGGCACATATCAACTCTTTTTGTAGCTATTGCAAGATCGACATAATTTTTACTTTGAGAACAACTTTTTACAGACCGACTCTTTGAATACGAAATTAGCCGTTGCAGCCCAGTATA
>OX578153.1:51204519-51302019 GCA_951213105.1 Amaurobius ferox
AAAAGAACAAATTTTGAAATTGTGAAAAAGATTTTGAACATAGCGAAAAAGATTTTGCTGAAAAAAATAAATTCTGAAATTGTGAAAAAGATTTTGGATATAGCAAAAAAAGATTTTGAACATAGCAGAAAAAAAAATTGAACATAGCAAAAAAGATTTTGCTGAAAAAAAGAAGGTACAGGAGGTACATAACACCGGGTGGATGGTGGGTACAAAAAAAAATAAATGGTTTGTGGCAGTGTACTGCACCGGGTGGATGGTGAGGCACAACCTTACAAATATGGTTTGTGGCGGTGCTTTACACCGGGTGGATTGGTGGGCATAAACCTAAAAAAAAATATATTTTTTTAGAAATTCATGTGAAAATTTCTTTTTTGGCCATCGATCTGAAATTGTGAAAAAATATTTATGTAAATTTTTTAAAAAAGTTTTGTGTTATTGAAACTGAAAAAAAGGAGGTACAGGCGGTGCATAACACCGGGTGGATGGTGGGTACAAGAAAAAGAAATGGTTTGTGGCGGTGTACTGCACCGGATGGATGGTGAGGCACAATCCTAAAAATATGGTTTGTGGCGGTGCTTTACACCGGGTGGATTGGTGGGCATAAACCTTAAAAAATAAATTTATTTTTTTAGAATTTCATGTGAAAATTTCCTTTTTGGCCATCGAGCACAACTAGAAGAATATGAACCTATTATTATTCCGGCTAAAGAAGAAACAGTCTAAACCGAGAAGGATGTGGACAATAATTTGAAAGAACTTGCTCTTGAGGTAAGTCAAATTAGTATATTTTAGAACTCAGTTTTTTGACAATGTACTGTTAATATTATTTTCACGTAACAACAATATTATATTCACATAACAACAATATTATTTTCACGTAACAACAAAACAAGAGACGAAACAAAGCCAATAACAAAGTTGCAAATCATTATTTAATCAACCCAAATAAAAATATAAACATGGTAATCGTTCGGCTGTGCTCGAAATCAGTCGATTTTCGACACGATTCCACTTGATGGAGGGGGTTATATTACCCCAACCCGTAGTAGACTGGCTAGATGTTCAAACAAGATAACGTACTTAGTAAATGTTACAGAATGGAAGGGCTATGTTTCGGCGTGGATATTTCTAGAAATGAAATTTCAATAACGGGATTCGAACTCAGATAGTTACAAGTAGCACAATGTTGGTGCACTACCGTAGACACAAATCCATGCCCACAAGAGAGACACGGCAGCACAAGAAAATAATTGCCTCAACCACAGCGTAATATAAAAGAAAAATTTGATTGCAGTTCTAATTTTGGAAGCGCTATGTTTTCAGAGTAGATATTTCTAGAAAGGAAATTTCGATAACGGGATTCGAACTCAGATTGTTACAAATAGCAAAATGTTGGTGCACTACCGTAGATACAAATCCATGCCCACAAGTGAGACTCGGCAGCACAAGAAAATGCTTGTCTCAACCACAACGCAATATAAAAAATCTGATGTGGGCAACACATGACTTTCCTTATATAATGCAATGAATTTACTACTTTTACAGTTAAAAAAAATGTTATTCTTATAGTAGATACTTATATTCTTTCCAAGATATTGAATTTTCTTCAATTAGTCGTCATTTTCATTGATTTAGCATCATTTTTATCCATTTGGCGAGATTTTCAATAATTTGGCAACATTTCAAAAAATTCGCCAAGTTGGCGACATTCCGCCCAATTCGTCGCCAAAATCTCGCCAAGAGTTATGCACTAAGAAAAAAGTTATTCTTACAGCTGATAAATGACTATTGGCGTTCAAATACAAAAGTATTATTCAAAGTATATTTTTTCATGAATGGAACAAGCTAGATCCACGAGAATGATGTCACTCAATTTATCGCATGGTATTACATATGAAAAGTGAACATGTTTCTCAATAGGAATTTTTTTTTTATGTGACTTTTTCATAATTTTTTTGAAAAATGTACAATATCTCGAGAACGGTTCATGTTAGCGTTCTAAAATTTACGCCAATCGTTTTCTAATGAAAAATTACATAAGAGATGTCTATTTGCGTAACTTTATTAGCGGTTTGGATTTTTTGACGATTTTTTCAAAATTTCATTCGAAAATTTAGGGGGGTTGTTAACATTCGATTACGTATAAAAACAACAGGCTTCCAGTGTTTACGGATTGTGATTTTTGCGAATCGGTCCATTCGTTCGTCAGTTATCGTCTCTACAGACTCACTGACACACACACACACACACATACTTTCACACATACACACACATACACACACACAGACATCACTTCAAAAATGTTTGATTCGTGAACAGGGATGCTTGAAACGTGCTCTTCCGTCGAAAACTCGAATTCGAATTTTCGACCCCGTCACAATACTTTCCTTATACATTATGTATATAAGGAAAGTAAAAAATCTGATGTGGGCAGCATATGACTTTCCTTATGTAATGCAATACATTTACTACTTTTACAGTAAAAAAAATAGATTATTATTATAGTAGATATTTATATTCTTCCCAAGATTTTGAATTTTCGTCAATGAGTTGTCATTTTCATTGATTTAGCGTCATTTTTATCCATTTGGTGAGTTTTTCGTTAAATTAGCAACATTGAAAAAAATCTGATGTGGGCAACACATGACTTTCCTTATATAATGCAATGAATTTACTACTTTTACAGTTTGAAAAAATGTTATTCTTGTAGTAGATACTTATATTCTTTCCAAGATATTGAATTTTCGACAATTAATCGTCATTTTCATTGATTTAGCGTCATTTTTATCCATTTGGCGAGATTTTCGTTAATTTGGCAACATTTTAAAAAGTCGCCAAGTTAGCGACATTCCGCCAAATTCGTCGCCAAAATCTCGCCAAGCGTTATGGACGAAGAAATAAGTTATTCTTACAGCAGACAAACGACTATTGGCGTTCAAATACAAAAGTATTACTTAAAGTATCTTTTTTCATGAATGGAACGAGCTAGATCTATGAGAATGATGTCACCCAATTTATCGCATGGTATTACATATGAAAAGTGAACATGTTTCTCAATAGGAAATATTTTTTTTTTATTTAATATGACTTTTTGATAATTTTTTTTGAAAAATGTACAATAACTCAAGAACGGTTCATGTTACCGTTCTAAAATTTATGTCAATCGTTTTCTAATGAAAAATTACATAAGAAATGTCTATTTGCGTAACTTTATTAGCGGTTTTGATTTTTTGACGATTTTTTCAAAATTTCATTCGAAAAGACAGGGGGGTTCTAAACATTCGATTACGTACAAAAACAATAGGCTTCCAGTGTTTACGAATTGTGATTTGTGTACCAAATTTGGTTCGAATCGGTCCATTCGTTCGTCAGTTATCCTCTCCACAGACTCACTGATACACACACACACAGACATCACTTCAAAAATGTTTGATTCGTGATCAGGGATGCTTGAAACGTGCTCTCCCGTCGAAAACTCGAATTCGAATTTTCGACCCCGTCAGAATACTTTCCTTATACATTATTGTACATAAGGAAAGTAAAAATAGTTTTTTCCTTATAGTAGATACTTATATTATTTCCAAGTTATTAAATTTTCGACAATTAATCGTCATTTTTATCCATTTGGCGAGATTTTAGTTAATTAGGCAACATTTCAAAAAGTCGCCAAGTTGGCGATATAACGCGAAATTGGTCGCCAAAATCTCGCCAAGCTTTATGAACGGAGAAATAAGTTATTCTTATAGCAGATAAATGATTATTGGCGTTCAAAAAAATTTATTAATCAAAGTATCTTTTGTCATGAACGGAACGAGCTAGATCCGCGAGAATGATGTCACCCAATTTATCGTATGGTGTTACATATGGCAAGTGAACATGTTTCTCAACAGTTAATATTTGTTTTTGATTTATGGGTATTTAGATAAATTTATTTGAAAAATGGGCAATATCTCGAGAACGGTTCATGTTAGCCTTTTAAAATTTATGTCAATCATTTTCTAATGAAAAATTGCATAAGAAATGTCTATTTGCGTAACTTTATTAGCGGTTTTCATTTTTTGACGATTTTTTCAAAATTTCATTCGAAAATTTAGGGGGGGGGGGAGAGGGGGACATTCGATAGTGTATAAAAACAATAGGCTTCCAGTGTTTACGGATTGTGATTTTTGTATCAAATTTCGTTCGAATCGGTCCATTCGTTCGTTAGTTATCGTCTCCACAGGCTCACTGACACACACACACACGCACACAGACATCACCTCAAAAATGCTCGATTCGTGATCAGGGATGCTTGAAACGTGCTCCCCCTTCGAAAACTCGAATTCGAATTTTCGACCCCGTCACAATACTTTCCTTATATATTATGTATATAAGGAAAGTAAAAACGGACCACAAGCAAAAGCACACGTAGATGTACTCTTCTATTTGTGAAATGACTATCACCAACTGACACGAAAATGATAATGAAACAACTTTTCGACGGCCCCAATAGAGAGAACAAGAAAGATCAATCATGCATAAGCATTGATTATGAAACACTTTCCAACTGAAATGTAATTTCATTTAAAAATTTCTAATATGTGATTCATTCAGTGGTAATATCTTTTACATTATCACAGTACTACAGTAATTTATTATACTTAAATATTTAAAACTGTATCGAAATATAAATCATCTGATTCTTTATGCAAAATCAATGAATATTTCATTCATATAACTTGTATTCCAGACTCCAGAGCTAAATAATTTTGTGTGAAAAAAATTCAGCAATTCTTATGTAATTCATCTTACAATCGCTTGAGATATTTGCATTCTTCATAAGTTAAAATTAGGCTTCCTTGAAGAAATAATAAAAGTTTAGGCATCATTTAAAATCACAACTATTGTAATTGCATAGGCACGGAATTTAGATACACAGATAATACACAGATAATATATATGTGTATGTGTATGTACTCAAAGTATTGGAATCGTGCCGAAGATCGGAACTCGAATTTTCAAAGTATCTACACGTTTTGGGACTTCTAGAACACGAAAAAACTTCTTTTAGGAAGACGTCTGTGTGTGTAAGGGTGTATCTGTGTATGTTTCTGTGTGTCTGTGTGGATATTACATCCACTCTAATTGAAAAACTAATGGACCGAATTTCATACAATTTGGTAGGTATGTTTTTTGTGGGAAATCCTGATGTTCATTAGATTATAGTACGATTCGTAATAAAAGAATCTGCCTTCTTTGCGAAATGGCCGCAGAAATTGCCTTTATCCACTCTAGCTAAAAACTAATGAACCAAATTTAACAAAATTTGGAGTATAATATTTCAATAACCTACAAGTGATTTATATACCAAATTTAACAAAATTTTGTATATAAAGCATTTGTAGGTTATTCTACTACGATTCGGGAAAAATTAACGGGCTATTTTTGCGAAATGGCCAGCAAAAATCGTTATATATAAAAATAAAAGACTACGTGTGCTCAATTATATCAATTAAATTCCTATTTCATATGTGATTTTTGACAACAAAAAGAATAAGACTAACCCCATTACTCTAGGACTAGCCGTTCTTGAGATATTCTAGTTTTTTCGCGTTTTCGCTACGCCACCTTTGACAATAAGTCCAGCTATCAAATGAGAACCAAATTTAAGTTTAACGTGTAAATTCAATGTCATTTAAAATACTTATGTTGTGCAGATAAACTCAAATTATCATTGAATAAATAAAGAGAACGAATATGAGTCTGCAGGGAAAGACATGTGCTGTCCACATCAGAATTTTTAACAATATTACACCAATGATTTATAGAAGTGAACGGGGATTATTTTCAGGCCATTTCGAAAAAAATGTATGATCTATATTTAAAGATCCATCAAATTTTTGTCGAATAAAATGTTCAACAAATTTAAGCTGTGTACCAAATTTTAACTCTCTAGGACGTAGGAAAGTGCATTTAAAATGCCATCAATTAAATTTATCATGAAGAGTTATATAAAATTTAAAAAAAAATGAAAAATAGTTATCTACCAAATTTATTTTAAAACTAGCAGCATACCCGTCCTTCGTACGGAGTATATAATATAAAAAAACTTATAATTCGCAATCATGTGCAAATTCTGATAAAATATTAAATTTATTGCTCATAAAGAGAAGTTTAAGAATATCTGTTCTCACTATGCAAAATTATCTTCACGGGCAAATCTGACGAATAAAATACCCTGGCCCCTTTTGTAAACAAATTCACACACAAAAAAAAGAATTGAATCAATATATGCAACCACGTACTACTTATATTGTCGCAAATTAGAAAATATGCCAGTGTGTTAGTAGAAGCTTAAACATATTGTAATATGAGTCTTAAAAATATTTACCAAAATAAAAAAGATGACGTAATAAATTGAAAGTATCAAAAATCCCCGTAATCTTCATACCAGAAGGTCGTAATTGATTCCAATATATGCCAATATATATAAAAATTTTGCCAATATACCTGTACTACTTATATTGTCGTAGATTAGAAGATATACCCGTGCATTTGTAGAAGATTACTTGTACAACGTACTATATATGAGTTTCAACAATTTTCGTCATAATGAAACAATGGCATAATAATTTGAAAATATCAATAATTCCTGAATCAACTGTCCCCGAAATATCAAAAATAATGATGTTTAAACCTGAAGACCGTAATTGATATTATCCAGTCAAAAATGCAATGTCAATGAAATTTATTTTATATTCATATTTTTATTAGATTTAATAAAAATCGTATGACACATAACACATTGGATCCGTTGCTAAGCGACATGATATCATCTGCTTCAAATAAATTGATGGAAATCATGTCGTCTGAATAATGTGATCTCCATGGAAGGTTTGGCGACATTTTCGTCTCCATGATATTTTTATGGATTTACAAATATTTTTATCAATTTAGTGATATTAAAAAAATTAGTTAAATGCGTTACTAAGTAGGATGGATGGACTGACCGACAAATGCTACAGAAACATCATTTCAGTACTCTATTCTAAAAAAACAAATTTAATTTCATTGATTTGGGTCATTTTTATTAATTTGGAGATATTTCCTCTAATTTGGTAAAGTTTAAGAAAAGTTACCAAGTTATTTAGAGATATTCCGCTAAATTCGTAGCTCTAAATTTGCAGATCTGAAGAATAAAATATCCATATCCCGTCTGTATATATACTAAATGAAAACACTAAAATTGTATTAGAAGATACATACATCCGTTCTACACTTTTTCTGCTTCAACAATCGGCTAAATGAATTTATTGGGTAAACACAATATATGAGTTTATTAGCTAAACACAATATATGAGCTTTGAAACCTCTTTGCTAAAATAAATAAAAGTAATGTACGCAGTCCGCAATATATATAATTAAAAGAACAATTAAACCGTTTATTTATAAAATATATTTTTACATCCATTTATTTATTATACAAATAGAAAAAATAATAATAATCATTAACAAATACATTTAATTCCATTCCTTTGCCGAGCAACATGATATAAGATAGAATCTTCCTCATAAAATGCGAAATTAAATAACCATTTTAATTTCTTTATACTTCTAATCGTTGAGTAAAAGCTTGTGAAATACATGGAGGTTAATACATGTAAAAACATGGAGGTAGATTTTTCCATTTAAATTCATGTTTCAAACAATTCATGCTTTCAGATAGTGACTATTTAATGCAAAAATCCTGCATCAAACTCAAAAATAAAGTTTTAATTCCCTTTGACGCTTTAAACAAACGATTTTTATCCTTTCCGTTTGGATAAACCACGGAGTTGGAGAGTAGAACTCCTATAAAAAAAGTTCCGTTTTTCATTAATATCTCGACAACCCCTGGTCTTAGAAACTTGAAACTTGGGCAAAATTTATGGGGGGCTATTTCAAGGCAACCCACAAAATTTCATTAAATTCGGTTCAGCCGTTCTCTCGTGATGATGAGACAAACGAAAGTTTCGTTTTCTACTAATATCTCGAGAACCACTAGTCGTAGAAATTCCAACCATAGACTAAATTTTAAGTGGGGCTATTTCTGGGCTACCCACCAAATTTCATCAAATTCGGTTCAGCCGTTCTCCCGTGATGATGGGACAAACAGACAGACAGACAGACAGATTTTCAATTTTATTTATATAGACTAGCAGCATACCCGTTCTTCGTACGGAGTATATAATATAAAGAAACTTGAAATTCATAATCATGCCCAAATTCTTATAGTATACTAAATGACATGTTTAATCAAAATATTCTGTTAAAATATTTAATATAATGCTCCTAAAAAGAAGTTTAAGAATCTCTGTTCTCGCTATATAAAATTATCTTCATGGACATATCTGAAGAATAAAACATCTTGGACCCCTTATGTAAGCAAATATAAAAAAAAATATGGAATTGAATCAATATATGCAAAATAAAAGCGTTAAAATTGTATGGGACCCGTACTAATTATATACGCGAATATTAGAAAATATAACCTGTATTAGTAGATTACATGTATAAATTGAAAATACCAATAAACCCGTAATCTTTAAATCTGAAGACAGTCATTTATTCCAATATATGTCAAAGTGTGCTAAAATTATATGGGAAGATATACACGTACTACTTATAATGTCCGATTATTAGTAGAAGATTACCCGTCTTGCAATATGAGTCACAAATGTTTTTTGGTAAAATACAACAGACGACGTAATAAATTGAATATATAATTAATCCCCTTAATCTTCATACCAGAGGACTGTACTTGATTCCAATACATATGCCAATATATGTCAAAATATATGCCAATATACCTGTACTACTTATATTCTCGTAGGTTAGAAGATATACCCGTGCATTCCTAGAAGATTAATCGTACAACGTACAATATGCGTGTGTCAGCAATTTTTGCCGCAATAAAACAATGGCGTAATAACTTAAAAATATCAATAATCACTGAATCAATAATTCCGGAAAATATCAATAATAATAATGTTTAAACCTGAAGAGTATAATTGATATTATCCAGTCCAAAATGAAATGGCAATGAAATTTATTTTATATACATATCTTCATTATTCAAATCGGAAAGGATTTAATAAAAATCGTCTGCCGCATAAACACATTGGATTTAAATCCGTTGCTAAGCGACATGATATCATTTGCTTCAAATAAATTGGTAGAAAAAATATCGTCTAAATAGTTATATTTCTATGGAACATTTGGCGACAGTTTCGTCAAATTAGCGACATTTTAAAAAATCGCCAAATTTATCGCCAAGTGGGACTGTAGAACTGACAGTTCCACTTTGCGACAAATTGATGAAATATCATCACAATACTATCCCCTAACAAAAAACAATTAATATCATTTATGTAGCGCAATTTATCAATTTCAAGATATTTTTATAGATTTGAAAACATTTTTATCAATTTGGTGACATTTTAAAAATTCGCTAAATGTATTACTAAGTAGGATGGTTGGTCTGGCAGATAAATGCTAACCAAACATCATTTCAGTAGTCTCTTCTAATAAAACAAAAAAAAAATTCATTGATATGTAGAAGACCCAAGCCACACGACCAACCCGAAGGTTTATGGCAGCTGTTTGTGTGTCGTTTATATCAATTTGGCGACATTTCCGTCAATTTGGCAAAGTTTAAGAAAAGTTGTCAAATTAGCGATATCCCTCCAAATTCGTAGCTTTGAATTTGCAAATCTGAATGAAACATTCTTATCCCGTTTCAATATACTAAATGAAAACACTACAATTGTATTTGAAGATATACCCGCTCTACTCTTTTTCTGTTTCAACAATCGGCTATATGAATTTATTGGCTAAACACAATATATGAGTTTAGTAGCTAAATACGATATAAGCTTGAAAACTCTTTGCCAAAATAAATGAAATTGATGTACGCAGTCAGCAATTAATATAATTAAAAGAAAAATCAAACCGTCCATTCATAAGATATACTTTTAATTTATTTATTATTTAAATCGAAAAAAAATAATAAAAACATTAACAAACACATTTAATTTAATTGCGATGCCGAGCAACATGATATATCCTCCTAAAATGTTAAAATTTATCAACCACTAACAGCACACCCCTTATTCGTACGGAGTGTATAATTTAAAGAAACTTAAAGTTCGCAATCATGTGCAAATTCTGTTAAAATATTAAATTTATTGCTCCTAAAGAGAAGTTTAAGAATATATGTTCTCACTATGCAAAATTATCTTCACGATCAGATCTGAAGAATAAAACATCCTGCCCCCTTTTGTAAGCAAATTTACAGAAGAAAAAATAGGAATTGAATGAATATATGCAACCCCGTACTAATTATATTGTCGCAGATCAGAAAATATGCCAATGTGTTAGTAGAAGATTACCCGTTATTTACCAAAATAAAAGAGATGACGTAATAAATTGAAAACATCAATAATATCCGTACTCTTTATACCAGAAGGTCGTAATTGATTCCAATATATGCCAATATATATCAAAACATATGTCAATATACCTGTACTACTTATATTCTCGTAGATTAAAAGATATACACGTGTATTTGTAGAAGATTCGTACAACATACAATATATGAGTTTAAACAATTTTTGTCATAATAAAATAATTGCATAATAACTTGAAAATATCAATAATCCTTGAATCAATAATCCCCGAATATATAAATAATAATAATTTTTAAACCTGAAGACCGTAATTGATATTATCCAGTCAAAAATGCTATAAGAAAAATCAAATCGTTCTTTTCTAAAATATATTTTTATATCCATTTATTTATTATTCAAATCGAAAAAATAATTATTAAAATTAACAGACAGATTTAATTTAATTGCGTTTCTGAGTAACATGATATAAGATAGAATCTTATAACATGTTAAATATGTCATGTCTTATAACATAAACTGCGAAATTAAATAACGATTTTGATTTCTCTATACTTCTCATTGTTACGTAAAAGCTTGTTTTAAATAAACCATGAACCATGGAGATAGATTTCCCCTTTAAATCATGTTTCAAACAATTCATGTTTTCAGAAAGTGACTAATTAACGCAAAAAATCTCCCATCAAACTCAGAGATTAAATTTTAATTCACTTTCAAACGATTTTCAAGCTTTTCGTTTGGATAAACCACGGAGTTAGGGAGTAGAACTCCTAGGAAAAAGTTCCGTTTTTCATTAATATCTCGACAACCCCAGGTCTTAGAAACTCGAAACTTGGACAAAATTTATGGGGGGATATTTCAAGGCTATTCACCAAATTTCATTAAATTCGGTTCAGCCGTTTTTCCGTGATGATGAGACAAACGAAAATTTCGTTTTTTACTAATATCTCGAGAACCACTGGTCGTAGAAACTCAAAACACGGATATAATTTTAAGTGGGGCTATTTCTGGGCTACCCACAAAATTTCATCAAATTCGGTTCAGCCGTTCTCCCGTGATGGTGTGACAAACAGACAGACAGACAGACAGACAGACAGACAGATTTTCATTTTTATTTATATAGATATGAAGCCACTCCCATATGCAAAACGTTTAAACAAATGGAGAGATATTTATTATATAATATCTCTCTCTTTTCTTTCTGGAAGATATTCCAAAGTCAGAATTTAATTGAATTTGTTTTTTTCCCTACATTAAATAATTTTTTTAATTAAAAAACTACTTAACATATTTTACTGAATTTTTTTTTATATATTCTATGGGATAATGTGAATATTTCCTAAAAATTTCGAAGCAATTCGTGAATTTTAAATTTACTTAAAAAATGTTTGAAAAATTAGGTCCCATAGGGTTCAATGTATTTCATTTTTTCAACCCGGGTTCAATAAAAAACTAATTGGGGGATATTATTTATTTATATTCCCATAGGTCCTACAGACCGTCTGAACAACATACTAAAATTTCATTTTGATAAACTCATTTTTACGGCAGTTATCGTGCTAACGGACAGACAGACAGACAGACAGACAGACAGACAGACAGAATGAACAAAGTCATAAACACTTTTCAACTTTGTTGTAAAGTGTTAAAAATGGAGAAGAGGGAAGGGAAAGATTAACAGGTGAAAACAAACATTGGAATTCTTTGGCATGGGACGGAGGAGATAATTTGGAGTTCTTTGAGGAACCAATATAAGGAAAAGGGGGGAAGGAAGGGGAGAGAAGGGAAGGACTAACAGGTGAAAATAAACATTGGAATTCTTTGACGTAGAACGGAGGAGTTGAGTGTTATTATGTGAAAAAGCATACTGTGCTAACTATTGAGCTGACACAAATCGCCATTCTGAGTCAAAAACACTTCAGATTATAGCCAAACAAGAAAGATCAATCATGCTTAAAGCATTGATTATGAAACACTTTCCAACTTCAATGCAATTTTATTTAAAAAAGTCGAAAATGTAATACATTCCTCGGTAATATTTTAAAACTTATCACGATACTACATTGATTTATTATATTTGAAAACTTAAACCTTCATTGAAAAAAATGAACTTCATTCAAAAGACGGCATTGAAATATAAATTGCGTGGTTTAAATATCTCTAAAATGCAATACATTCCACGGTAATATTTTTAAATCTATCATAATACTACGATAATTTATTATATTTGAAAACTTCATCGAAAACAACTGAAATTAATTCAAATGACGTCATAGAAAAAATAACACGCCTGGATCTCTCTATAAAAGCGGGATTTCATTCATAACTTTCTCCATTTCATTCATCACAATACTACAATAATTTATTTTATTTAAAAATTAAGACCATGGAGCTACAATTCATAAACTTTATGCTTAAAACTTCATCGAAAAATATCGTCCTTCTGTTTATAAAATAAATTAATATTTCATTCATATCAGCTAAGCAGACTCCATGGACTGAATTATTTTGTGTTAAAGAAATACAGTAATTCTAATACAACTCATTCTACATATTTTGCTGTTTACATTTTACATAGGTGAAAAATAGGCTTAATTGCAGAAATAATCAAATTTGAATGAGAATTTAAACTCAAATATATTGTCATTGTGTTGTTTTAGTATGTAGATGCACAGAATTTAAGCAGAAATAAAGTAGTTTTAGTATGGATACAACACTCAATATGAATTAAAAAGAACTTTAAAAAATCACGAATTTGAAACAAGATGGATGCCATATCTCATTTTGAAGTGGGTCATGTGATCGTTTCATATCATGGTCACGTGATCGTTTCATATAAGATGTGTAATTATTATTTTAATTTTTATTTAAAAAACCACTGAATATATTTAGCTGAATTTTTTTTATATATTTTATGGAACAATTTGACTATTACCTAAAATTTTCGAAGCAATTTGTGAATTTTAAATCCGCTTAAAAAATGTTAGAAAAATTAGGTCCCATAGGGCTCAATGTATTTCATTTTTTCAACCCGGGTTCAATCCAAAACTAATTGTGTGATATTATTTATTTATATTCCCATAGGTCCTACAGACCGTCTGAACAACATACTAAAATTTCATTTTGATTAAGTCATTTTTACGGCAGTTATCGTGCTAACGGACAGACAGACAGACAGACAGACAGACAGACAGACAGACAGACAGACAGAATGAACAAAGTCATAAACACTTTTCAACTTTGTTGTAAAGTGTTAAAAAGTATGCGGAGGGCGGGAGGCGGACGAAGAAAACAAATAAAATTGCATGGCAGTTGTAAAATTAAGACAAAAGAAAAGATGCAAATCGCGCATAAAATTGCAAATTATTTGAAAAAATGGGAAAATTAAAAAAAAAAATTGCGAATTATGCGGAAAACTTTAAATTATGCGCATTTCCGCATTTTCCATAGGACCCTAATTATGATATATAAAAATATTTTAAATTCACAATGATTGATAAGAGCACTAGCAGGGTTTGCTAATAAATTCAGCCCCCTCCCTCTGAAATGAAATAAACTGCTCTAGATAAAATAACGTTTTTATCTATATTGTACCTATATATCGTAAATTATAACTTTGTATATTTGCTTAAAAAAACTTAGCCCTTCCCCCCAAAAAAATAAATATATATATATAAAATATTGGATTCGCTACAGGATAGTATTAAATATTCTGGTGACTGAGTATTATCAAACTTCTATGGTATAAATAACTTTAATTACAGAAGACGAACGTTTTAAACAACATTGCAATTACTAACTTTTGAATTTTTATATCTAAATTTAGCTCCCTACATTTCTTATATATTTAGTTGACAACATAAATAGAATAAACGTCGCTGAAACCAGGAAATTTCGGCTAATTTTCAATGTAGGATAACAGTGTTAAAACACTTTGTGCTCAACATAAAAATTGCTGCTGAACTAGAAATTAGCTAAAACTGACTACAGAAACTCTACTGCATATTGAATATTTCTGAAAAAACCGAAATATAAACATTAAATATAAATGAGGAGAAAGTAATTGCAGTATTAACCTGGATAGTGGCGAATCTATTTATTTATTTTTTTTTTACTTTCCTTATATACATAATGTATAAGGAAAGTATTGTGACGGGGTCGAAAATTCGAATTCGAGTTTTCGACGGGAGAGCACGTTTCAAGCATCCCTGATCACGAATCAAACATTTTTGAAGTGATGTCTGTGTGTGTGTATTTGTGTGTGTGTGTGTGTGTGTGTGTGTGTGTGTGTGTGTGTGTGTGTGTGTGAAAGTATGTGTGTGTGTCAGTGAGTCTGTGGAGACGATAACTGACGAACGAATGGACCGATTCGAACCAAATTTGGTACAAAAATCACAATCCGTAAACACTGGAAGCCTATTGTTTTTATACGTAATCGAATGTTCAGAACCCCCCTAAATTTTCGAATGAAATTTTGAAAAAATCGTCAAAAAATCAAAACCGCTAATAAAGTTGCGGAAATAGACATCTCTTATGTAATTTTTCATTAGAAAACGATTGGCGTAAATTTTAGAACGCTAACATGAACCGTTCTCGAGATATTGTACATTTTTCAAAAAAATTATGAAAAAGTCACATAAAAAAAAATTCCTATTGAGAAACATGTTCACTTTTCATATGTAATACTATGCGATAAATTGAGTGACATCATTCTCGTGGATCTAGCTCGTTCCATTCATGAAAAAATATACTTTGAATAATACTTTTGTATTTGAACGCCAATAGTCATTTATCAGCTGTAAGAATGACTTTTTTCTTAGTGCATAACGCTTGACGAGATTTTGGCGACGAATTTGGCGGAATGTCGCCAACTTGGCGCCTTTTTGGAAATGTTGCCAAATTAATGAAAATCTCGCCAAATGGACAAAAATGATGCTAAATCAATAAAAATGACGACTAATTGTCGAAAATTCAATATCTTGGAAAGAATATTAGTATCTACTATAAGAAAAACCTAATTTTTTACTGTAAAAGTAGTAAATTCATTACATTATATAAGGAAAGTCATGTGTTGCCCACATCAGATTTTTTTTTTGAGGGGAGGGGACGGGGGAATATTTTCCAAAAATTTTGTACATATGTACAATATGCGTATAATAGGTACAATTTAGGTAGAAACATCATTTTATCTAATACAGATGATTTAGTTTTCTTTTCCTAGGGGGGGGGGGAGGTTGAAACCCCTAGTGAACCTGGATATTCGACTATAGTTAACATTAAACTATTGAATTATTACTTTCCTTATATACATAATGTATAAGGAAAGTATTGTGAAGGGGTCGAAAATTCGAAATCGAGTTTTCGACGGGAGAGCACGTTTCAAGCATCCCTGATCACGAATCAAACATTTTTGAAGTGGTGTGTGTGTGTGTGTGTGTGTTTGTGTGTGTGTGTGTGTGTGTGTGTGTGTGTCAGTGAGTCTGTGGAGACGATAACTGACGAACGAA
Organism: Amaurobius ferox; assembly: GCA_951213105.1. Classification (NCBI taxonomy): domain Eukaryota; kingdom Metazoa; phylum Arthropoda; class Arachnida; order Araneae; family Amaurobiidae; genus Amaurobius; species Amaurobius ferox. The sequence goes on from OX578153.1 coordinate 51,220,454, forward strand.
TGGACCGATTCGAACTAAATTTGGTACAAAAATCACAATCCGTAAACACTGGAAGCCTATTGTTTTTATGCGTAATTGAATGTTCAGAACCCCCGTAAATTTTCGAATAAAATTTTGAAAAAATCGTCAAAAAATCAAAACCACTAATAAAGTTACGCAAATAGACATTTCTCATGTAATTTTTCATTAGAAAACGATTGAATTTTAGAACGCTAACATGAGCCCTTCTCGAGATATTGCACATTTTTCATAAAAATTATTAAAAAGTCATATAAAATGAAAAAAAAAAATTCCTATTGAGAAACATGTTCACTTTTCATATGTAATACCATGCGATAAATTGGGTGACATCATTTTCGTGGATCTAGCTCGTTCCATTCATGAAAAAAGATACTTTGAGTAATACTTTTGTATTTGAACGGCAATAACCATTTATCTGCTGTAAGAATAACTTATTTCTCAGTCCATAACGCTTGGCGAGGTTTTGGCGCCGAATTTAGCAAAATGTCGCCAACGTGGCGACATTTTTAAATGTTGCCAAGTTAATGAAAATCTCGTCAAATGGATGAAAATGACGATTAAGTGAAGAAAATTCAATATCTTGGAAATAATATAAGTATCTACTATGGGAATAACATTTTTTTAACTGTAAAAGTAGTAAAATCATTGTATTATATAAGGAATGTCATGTGCTGCCCACATCAGATTTTTTTAAAATGTTATGAAATAAAAAATACACATGATTAATAGTAATTCATAACATAAATATGGATTTTTTAGAAATTAGAATAGTACATGTCTGTAACAATGCACTTAAACAAGTTTAGGCATCCCAAGAGTAAAGTTACTTAAATGTTTTAAAATTATCTCTCTGTACTAAAACAAAATAACGATCAATCATGCATAAAACACTGATTATGAAACACTTTACAACTGCAATGCAATTTTATTTAAACATCTCTAAAATGGTAATATGTAATACCATGTAATTCATATGTAATACCATGCGATAAATTGGGTGACATCATTTTCGTGGATCTAGCTCGTTCCATTCATGAAAATAGATACTTTGATTAATACTTTTGTATTTGAACGCCAATAGTCATTTATCTGCTGTAAGAACAACTTATTTCTTCGTCCATAACGCTTGGCGAGATTTTGGCGGAATGTCGCCAACTTGGCGACTTTTTGAAATGTTGCCAAATTAACGAAAATATCGCCAAATAGATAAAAATGACGACTAAGTGTCGAAAATTCAATATCTTGGAGTGAATATTAGTATCTACTATAAGAAAAAGCTATTTTTTTACTGTAAAAGTAGTAAATTCATTACATTATATAAGGAAAGTCATGTGTTCCCCACATCAGATTTTTTTATATGGATATATTCAGATGTGTTATGTCCCGAAAGATCCTGTTTATCTGATTGCAATTTTGAGATGCAAATTCTACTAAAAATGAACAAACATGTTTGTAAATAAATAGTTTTTACTTTTATTTTATTTTATACTTTAATAATAAAATGGACACATGTCAACTTTAATTAAACATTAAAATCAAAGACAACCAAAAATAGGTTTAAAAGTCCTTTAATAAAATCTCCTTTCCTCGACGTACAAGAATTACACGGTCTAAGCGCTTTCGGGCATCACAATTCCATAAATCAGTGACTCCGCCACTGATGAAGGGAAGAGATTTTATTAAAGGACGGGAGATGGGAGATTTTATAAAAGGACTTTTAAACTTATTACTTTCCTTATATATATAATGTATAAGGAAAGTATTGTGACGGGGTCGAAAATTCGAATTCGAATTTTCGACGGGAGAGCACGTTTCAAGCATCCATGATCACGAATCGAACATTTTTGAGGTGATGTTTGTGTGTTTGCGTGTGAAAGTATGTGTGTGTGTGTGTGTGTGTATGTGTGTGTGTCAGTGAGTCTGTGGAGACGATATATCACGAACGAATGGAGTGATTCGAATCAAATTTGGTACAAAAATTACAATCCGTGAATACTGGAAGCCTATTGTTTTAAAACACAATCGAATGTTCAGAACCCCCTTAAATTTTTGAGGGAAATTTTGAAAAAATCATCAAAAAATTAAAACCTTTAATAAAGTCGCGCAAATAGACATTTCTTATGTAATTTTTCCTTGGAAAACGATTGACATAAACTTTAGAACGCTAGCATGAATCATTCTCGAGATATTGCACATTTTTCAAATAAATTTATCAAAAAATCCCATAAATTAAAAAAAAATATTAACTGTTAAGAATCATGTTCACTTTTCAGGTGTAATATCATGCGATAAATTGGGTGACATCATTCTCGTTGATCTAACTCGTTTCATTCACGAGAAAAGATACTTTGAGTAATACTTTTGTATTTAAAAGCCAATAGTCATTTATCTGCTGTAAGAATAACATATTTCTCCGTCCATAACGCTTGGCGATATTTTGGCGAAGAATTTGGAGGAATGTTGCCAACTTGGTGACTTTTTTAAATGTTGCCAAATTAACGAAAATCTCGCCAAATGGATAAAAATGACGCTACATCAATGAAAATGACGACTAATAGAAGAAAATTCAATATCTTGGAAAGAATATAAGTATTTACTATAAGAATAACATTTTTACTTTCCTTATATACATAATGTATAAGGAAAGTATTGTGACGGGGTCGAAAATTCGAAATCGAGTTTTCGACGGGAGAGCACGTTTTAAGCATCCCTGATCACGAATCAAACATTTTTGAAGTGATGTCTGTGTGTGTGTGTGTGTGTGTGTGTGTGTGTGTGAAAGTATGTGTGTGTGTGTGTGTGTGTGTCAGTGAGTCTGTGGAGACGATAACTGACGAACGAATGGACCGATTCGAATCAAATTTGGTACAAAAATCACAATCCGTAAACACTGGAAGCCTATTGTTTTTATACGCAATCGAATGTTCAGAACCCTAAATTTTCGAATGAAATTTTGAAAAAATCGTTAAAAAATCAAAACCGCTAATAAAGTTACGCAAATAGACATTTCTTATGTAATTTTTTATTAGAAAACGATTGACATAAATTTTAGAACGCTAATATGAACCGTTCTCGAGATATTGTACATTTTTCAAAAAAATTATCAAAAAGTCATATAAAATAAAAAAAAAATATTTCCTATTGAGAAACATGTTCACTTTTCATATGTAATAGTATGCGATAAATTGAGTGACATCATTCTCGTGGATCTAGCTCGTTCCATTCATGAAAAAAGATTGAATAATACTTTTGTATTTGAACGCCAATAGTCATTTATCTGCTGTAAGAATAATTTATTTCTTAGTGCATAACGCTTGGCGAGATTTTGGCGACGAATTTGGCGGAATGTCGCCAACTTGCCGACTTTTTTGAAATGTTGCCAATATAACGAAAATCTCGCCAAATGGATAAATATGACGCTAAATCAATGAAAATGACGACTAATTGTCGAAAATTCAATATCTTAGAAAGAATATTAGTATCTACTATAAGAAAAACCTATTTTTTAACTGTAAAAGTATAAAATTCATTACATTATATAAGGAAAGTCATGTGTTGCCCACATCAGATTTATTTAACTGTAAAAGTAGTAAATTCATTGCATTATATAAGGAAAGTCATGTGCTGCCCACATCAGATTTTTTTAAACTATTCACATATTACACAAATATAGCTAATATAAGACTAAACATATATAATGTAAGCAATGTCTGAACGTATGGCCATATTCTGATGATAAAATAAATTCCTATGGAATAAATAACTTTAATTATAAAAAACGAATATTTTAAATAACTTTGTAATTGTTAACTTTTGAATTTTTACTTTCCTTATATACAATAATATATAAGGAAAGTATTGTGACGGCGACAGGAGAGTACGATTCAGGCATCCCTGATCACGAATCAAACATTTTTGAAGTGATGTGTGTGCGTGCGTATGTGTGTGAAAGTAAGTGTGTGTGTGTATGTGTGTGTGTGTGTCAGTGAGACTCTGGAGACGATAACTGACAAACGAATGGATCGGTTCGAACGAAATTTGGTACAAAAATTACAATCCGTAAACACTGGAAGCCTATGGATTTTATATGCAATCGAATGTTCAGAACCCCCCCCCCCCCTAAATTTTCGAGTGAAATTTTGAAAAAAATCGTCAAAAAATTAAAACTTCTAATAATGTTACACAAATAGACATTTCTTATGTAATTTTTCATTAGAAAACGATTGACATAAATTTTAGAAAGCTAATATGAACCTTTCTCGAGATATTGCACATTTAAAAAAAATATCAAAAAGTCATATAAAATAAAAAAAAATATTTCCTATTGAGAAACATGTTTACTTTTCATATGTAATTCGATGCGAAAAATTGGGTGATATCATTCTTGTGGATCTAGCTCATTCCATTCATGAAAAAAGATACTTTGAGTAATACTTTTGTATTTGAATGCCAATAGTCATTTATCTGCTGTAAGAATAATTTATTTCTCCGTCCATAACGCTTGGCCAGATTTTGGCGACGAATTTGGTGGAATGTCGCCAACTTGGCGACTTTTTAAATGCTGCTAAATTAACGAAAAACTCGCCAAATGGATAAAAATGACGCTAAATCAATGAAAATGACGACTCATTGGCGAAAATTCAATATCTTGGAAATAATATAAATATATTCTATAAAAATAATCTATTTTTTTCTACTGTAAAAGTAGTAAATTCATTCCATTATATAAGGAAAGTTATGTGCTGCCCTCATCAGATTTTTAAATTTGAATTAGAGTTTATTTTCGTATATATCTAGATGACAACATGAACAAAATTACTTGACTGAAGCGCTTATCTTTCCCAATCAACATGAAGCGTTAGCAAAGCGTACGTATGTGCAATGGTATCTTCAGCAAAGATATATACATATTTTACATTTTAAAGTAATGCATGAAATATGATACATAAAATAAACTGCGATTTCTGAAACTGAAATACATTTAATTGCAATTCTTACGTTTATAATGAATGCTTACTGCAATGAAATAAATTCATCACGTGTAAGAATCACAATCTCACATGCAGGGAAATGGCAATGTGGGGCCTAACCTACCTCTCGGTTTACAGGTTTAATTCCACACCACTGGGTACAATCTCACATGTACTTCAGTCAAACCTATTCTCCGATTTCTGCTCGCCTCGTTGAATCGATGTCACAAACTAGCTGGATGGATTTAGTATATTCTTTGATTTAGCTATGGGCAAACGGGGGAATTTAGAAAGACGTCAAGGGCGCCCTCAAATTTTCATTTTTTGGCGTGTAAAGGTGAAGCACACGTACAGGCAAAATTGCTCTCGCACAATTTCACTCCAACTCTCGTGACGCATGCGCATTAGCAGATCTTCACTCGGGGGAAAATAGTTGTGTACCAAAGAGGGGGAAGGAAATGGGTCATTTTCTTTCGCAAGCCGATGTGTGTGTGTGTTGTATTTCCACGTGGGCCGACTTTATTACAATTTTAAGCTGTTAATTTAATATTTTTGTCACTTCTTTTACATGGTTGACAGGTATTTAATCGTGTATTACAATTCTGGGCTGTGTACATTTGATTTTCCGATTGTGATTGTCCGAAAATGACAGATTTGCTAAGTTTTTTACAAACACAAAAGGTAAGTGAATTATTTCGATCCTAAAAGTATTTAATCTATTGTTTTATTTAGTATGCATATGTAATCGCAATAAACACCTTTAAAAATAAATGATCTTGTCGTTTAGGATTCTTATCATGATTATATTTACTCATTTGTATACTTAGAACTTTTGATTTTACTAAACTTAAGCCAGTTGATTAGAATAACTTGGCATAAGCCAGTTGATTAGAATAATTTGACATAAGCCAGTTGATTATCTTGTTTGAGATCGAATTATTTTTAATTTTCTGTTTGTTCAGGCTGATTTGCTGGATGTGTCGAAGCAGATAGCATTAGAAATAAAATACTTTTAGATTATTTATACTGTGAAATGACTATGTTATATTTTTTATTTCTACTGATTTTATTGAGTCTCCAAATACATTAATTAACAACACTTTTTCTTATTTGAATTATTTGATAAAATATAGAGTGGAATGACTGTTTATTTTCTGAAACATTTCCGTTGTTTAAAAATTTTGGCCCTTCAATCATTTAAAGCAAAATATTTAATTCATATAATTTAGTATTTTTTGGTTGTGTTAAATTTTAAGTAAAATTAAAAATTTAGTTTATAAATTGCGAATTCAAAAAGCTGAAGTTTTATTTTTATCTAATCTGCTAATTGCATTTTTGATTATAAAGGGGTCGGTGTAAAGAAATCTTATTTTCTTTATTTTTCAATCACAGAATAGTAGATTGAAACTTTCATATATTTTAAAGCTATATATTAATGTTGTCACTCAAAATATATAAATTTGTGTTATCCTTGCAAAACTAATTTGATTATGAATTAAAATTATTTCTTGGAATATGTTCATACCCTTAATTTTTTTTTCTCTACATTTATTAAAAGTAAGGAATATATATATAAAACAATATTTTGTTAAACATAAATTTTATACTATTTCATAAGTGAAGGCAAGGGATTGATTAGGTTTTCCTTTTCGTTAAGGAAAAATTCACATATTTCACTAAAATGTAAATTTTATTCTAATTTTTTTATCTATAAGTAAATAACATCTGTTTTTATTATATTTTACACTCTGTGAAAAAACTAATTTCTTATCAATATGAAATTAATGTGAATATTTTAAAACAAACTCTGAAATTATAAATATAATTTTAAATTTTCGACATTTGAAAAACAAATACATTCCATACACTTTTTTGAATTTCTTCATAACATCAAATATTTTTCCATATTATACGAAACGAACAATTTTCACCTCTCAATCATTTAAAGCAAAGTACTTTATTCATATAGTACGGTAAATGGAGAAACTAAATATGTCTGTTTTGTAAATTTAATAAATCATGTTATACAATATTTATGAGAAAGGAATATGTAACGTGATCAGTTTTGCATAATGTTTGGAAAAAAAACAGAAAAAAAACCTATTTTATGTTACAAAGTCTTGTACAAAAAGATTTCGTAGACATTAAAAAAAAAAAAAGAAAGAAAAACAAGAAAGATCAATCATGCTTAAAGCATTGATTATGAAACACTTTCCAACTTCAATGCAATTTTATTTAAAAAAGTCGAAAAATTTAAAAAAGTCGACGACATTCCTCGGTAATATTTTAAAGCATATCACAATACTACATTGATTTATTATATTTGAAAACTTAAACCTTCATTGAAAAAAATGAACTTCATTCAAATGACGGCATTGAAATATAAATTGCCTGGTTTAAAAATCTCTAAAATGCAATACATTCCACGGTAATATTTTTAAAACTATCATCATACTACGATAATTTATTATATTTGAAATCTTCATCGAAAACAACAGAAATAAATTCAAATGACGTCATAGAAAAAATAACACGCCTGGATCTCTCTATAAAAGCAGGATTTCATTCATAACTTTCTCCATTTCATTCATCACAATACTATAATAATTTATTTTATTTAAAAATTAAGACCATGGAGCTACAATTCATAAACTTTATGCTTAAAACTTCATCGAAAAAAATCGTCCTTATGTTTATAAAATCAATTAATATTTCATTCATATCAGCCATGCAGACTCCATGGACTGAATTATTTTGTGTTAAAGAAATACAGTAATTCTAATATTTTCTACATATTTTGCTGTTTACATTTTACATAGGTGAAAAATAGGCTTAGTTGTAGAAATAATCAAATTTGAATGAGAATTTAAACTCAAATATATTGTCATTGTGTTGTTTTAGTATGTAGATGCACAGAATGTAAGCAAAAATAAAGTAGTTTTAGGACGGATACAACACTCAATATGAATTAAAAAGAACTTAAAAAAATCACGAGTTTGAAACAAGATGGATGCCATATATCATTTTGAAGTGGGTCATGTGATCGTTTCATATCATGGTCATGTGATCGTTTCATATAAGATGTGTAATTATTATTTTTATTTTAATTTAAAAAACTACTGAATATATTTCGCTGAATTTTTTTTTATATATTTTATGGAACAATTTGACTATTACCTAAAATTTTCGAAGCAATTTGTGAATTTTTAATCCGCTTAAAAAATGTTTGAAAAATTAGGTCCCATAGGGCTCAATGTATTTCATTTTTTCAACCCGGGTTCAATCCAAAACTAATTGGGGGATATTATTCATTTATATTCCCATAGGTCCTACAGACCGTCTGAACAACATACTAAAATTTCATTTTGATTAAGTCATTTTTACGGCAGTTATCGTGCTAACGGACAGACAGACAGACAGACAGAATGAACAAAGTCATAAACACTTTTCAACTTTGTTGTAAAGTGTTAAAAAAGGTAAAGTGCAACGCGTAGTGGCCCCGGAATGTTTTCTCGGCATACCTCAGTCAAATTCTCATAGCGCATGCGCCGGATTTCGCGTTTACATTAGCCTAATGGAAGTTTCCCTTCTTTATAATCTACATTCTTTGCTATGGGTGGCATCGCATTAGCCTAAATGGAAGATTCTTTTCTTATTGTATATTCTTTGGTTGAAGCGTGGTCCAGTTAATTTAGTGGCTTATGTTAGTCGAATTATTGTTCCTATTTTCTCACTTTTTTTGTCTTCATGATGGAATTTACAGGTAATACGATGATGGACCAAGCAATGAAGAATATTCAAAATGTAAGTTAATGTGTATTATTTCATTTTATTTTATAATCTAATGTTCTCAACACGTGGGTATCGCTACAGGATTAATATATTTCGATTTTATGGTTGAAAAAGGGCAAATATTTGAGCGTTTTGTCTTGACTAAATTGCAGATTTTTGACTAGAGCAGCTATTTGATCTTGACAAAATTCAATAAACTTTTTCTTGCTAATGATTGAAATAAACGTATCATTTTGTATGCAATTTTCTTGATTTTTAACACTTTACAACAAAGTTGAAAAGTGTTTATGACTTTGTTCATTCTGTCTGTCTGTCTGTCTGTCTGTCTGTCTGTCTGTCTGTCTGTCTGTCCGTTAGCACGATAACTGCCGTAAAAATGAGTTTATCAAAATGAAATTTTAGTATGTTGTTCAGACGGTCTGTAGGACCTATGGGAATATAAATAAATAATATCACCCAATTAGTTTTTTATTGAACCCGGGTTGAAAAAATGAAATACATTGAACCCTATGGGACCTAATTTTTCAAACATTTTTTAAGTAAATTTAAAATTCACGAATTGCTTCGAAATTTTTAGGAAATATTCACATTATCCCATAGAATATATAAAAAAAAATTCAGTAAAATATGTTAAGTAGTTTTTTAATTAAAAAAATTATTTAATGTAGGGAAAAAAACAAATTCAATTAAATTCTGACTTTGGGATATCTTCCAGAAAGAAAAGAGAGAGATATTATATAATAAATATCTCCCCATTTGTTTAAACGTTTTGCATATGGGAGTGGCTTCATATTTTAAAATAAATTTGGTAGATAACAATTTTTCATTTTTTTTAAATTTTATATAACTCTTCTTGATAAATTTAATTGATGGCATTTTAAATGCACTTTCCTACGTCCTAGAGAGTTAAAATTTGGTACACAGCTTAAATTTGTTGAACATTTTATTCGACAAAAATTTGATGGATCTTTAAATATAGATCATACATTTTTTTCGAAATGGCCTGAAAATAATCCCCGTTCACTTCTATAAATCATTGGTGTAATATTGTTAAAAATTCTGATGTGGACAGCACATGTCTTTCCCTGCAGACTCATATTCGTTCTCTTTATTTATTCAATGATAATTTGAGTTTATCTGCACAACATAAGTATTTTAAATGACATTGAATTTGCACGTTAAACTTAAATTAAGTTCTCATTTGATAGCTGAACTTATTGTCAAAGGTGGCGTAGCGAAAACGCGAAAAAACTAGAATATCTCAAGAACGGCTAGTCCTAGAGTAATGGGGTTAGTCTTATTCTTTTTGTTGTCAAAAATCATATATAAAATAGGAATTTAATTGATATAATTGAGCACACGTAGTCTTTTATTTTTATATATAACGATTTTTGCTGGCCATTTCGCAAAAATAGCCCGTTCCTTTTTCCCGAATCGTAGTAGAATAACCTACAAATGATTTATATACAAAATTTTGTTAAATTTGGTATATAAATCACTTGTAGGTTATTGAAATATTATACTCCAAATTTTGTTAAATTTGGTTCATTAGTTTTTAGCTAGAGTGGATAAAGGCAATTTCAGCGGCCATTTCGCAAAGAAGGCAGATTCTTTTATTACGAATCGTACTCTAATGAACATCAGGATTTCCCACAAAAAACATACCTACCAAATTGTATGAAATTCGGTCCATTAGTTTTTCAATTAGAGTGGATGTAATATCCACACAGACACACAGAAACATACACAGATACACCCTTACACACACAGACGTCTTCCTAAAAGTAGTTTTTTCGTGTTCTAGAAGTCCCAAAACGTGTAGATACTTTGAAAATTCGAGTTCCGATCTTCTGCACGATTCCAATACTTTGAGTACATACACATACACATATATATTATCTGTGTATTATCTGTGTATCTAAATTCCGTGCCTATGCAATTACAATAGTTGTGATTTTAAATGATCCCTAAACTTTTATTATTTCTTCAAGGAAGCCTAATTTTAACATATGCAGAATGCAAATATCTCAAGCGATTGTAAGATGAATTACATAAGAATTGCTGAATTTCTTTCACACAAAATTATTTAGCTCTAGAGTTTGGAATACAAGTTATATGAATGAAATATTCATTGATTTTGCATAAAGAATCAGATGATTTATATTTCGATACAGTTTTAAATATTTAAGTATAATAAATTACTGTAGTACTGTGATAATGTAAAAGATATTACCACTGAATGAATCACATTTTAGAAATTTTTAAATGAAATTACATTTCAGTTGGAAACTGTTTCATAATCAATGCTTATGCATGATTGATCTTTCTTGTTTTATTTTCAAAGATATCACACTTCCTATCAAAAATTAAATTTTACAATGCCATTGTAAACGGCTCATCGTATTCTTTAAACAATTATGTTCATTCATTTTACGTGAAAAGTACATTTAAAGATTTTAGTTATTTGATAGTATTGAAGATATTTAGTATTTTTAGATTTTTTTTAGTTAAGTTTTAGAAAAAATAATCAATGAATCAAGAACTGAACAGACTATCGGTCTGTAGATTATATTACTTGCTTTTAAATAATCATAAATATTAAATTGTCTATTTCCTCGACAATTTTAAACTGCACAATGTTATTACTTCTTTCTTCATCGAAAAAAATGCTCGAAACATTGAAGTTCTTCCCCTAATATGACATCCTGAGAAATTTGTCGACTCAATGCACACACTCATTGAAAATTCATACCCAATTTGTTTTAGATTTGTTCCATGATTTTTATAGCTCTATAGTGTGACAAAAATAAATTTCTAATTTTTCAGGAAATTATTTTTCATAGAAAGCCAGCCGGACGATTTATATTTGACGTCTTTTGAATAAAGTTCATTTTTTTCGATGAAGTTTTAAGTTTTCAAATATAATAAATTATTGTAGTATTGTGATAATTTAAAAAATATCACCGCTGAACGTATCGCCATTTTAGAGATGTTTAAATAAAATTGCATTGCAGTTGTAAAGTGTTTCATAATCAGTGCTTTATGCATGATTGATCGTTATTTTGTTTTAGTACAGAGAGATAATTTTAAAACATTTAAGTAACTTTACTCTTGGGATGCCTAAACTTGTTTAAGTGCATCATTACAGAAATGTACTATTCTAATTTCTAAAAAATCCATATTTATGTTATGAATTACTATTAATCATGTGTATTTTTTATTTCATAACATTTTAAAAAAATCTGATGTGGGCAGCACATGACATTCCTTATATAATACAAAGATTTTACTACTTTTACAGTTAAAAAAATGTTATTCCCATAGTAGATACTTATATTATTTCCAAGATATTGAATTTTCTTCACTTAATCGTCATTTTCATTGATTTAGCGTCATTTTCATCCATTTGACGAGATTTTCATTAACTTGGCAACATTTAAAAATGTCGCCAAGTTGGCGACATTCTGCTAAATTCGTCGCCAAAATCTCGCCAAGCGTTATGGACTGAGAAATAAGTTATTCTTACAGCGAATAAATGACTATTGGAGTTCAAATACAAAAGTATAACTCAAAGTAGCTTTTCTCGTGAATGGAACGAGCTAGATCCATAAGAATGATGTCACCAAATTTATCGCATGGTATTATATATGAAAAGTGAACATGTTTTTCAAAAGTTAATATTCTTTTTTCATTTATGGGATTTTTTGATAAATTTAGTTGGAAAATGTGCCATATCTCGAGAAAGGTTCATGCTAGCGTTCTAAAGTTTATGTCAATCGTTTTCTAAGGAAAAATTACATAAGAAATGTCTATTTGCGTAACTTTATTAAATATTATAAATTTAATTTTTTGATGATTTTTTCAAAATTTTACTCAAAAATTAAGGGGGTTCTGAATATTCGATTGTGTTTTACAGCAATAGGCTTCCAGTCTTCACGAATTGTGATTTTTGTATCAATTTTCATTCCAATCGCTCAATTCGTTCGTGAGATATCTTCTCTACAGACTCACTGACACACACACACATACATACTTTCACACACACACACAGACATCATTTCAAAAGTGTTCGATTCGTGATCAGGGATGCTTGAAACGTGCTCTCACGTCGAAAACTCGAATTTGAATTTTCGACCCCGTCACAATACTTTCCTTATGCATTATTGTATATAAGGAAAGTAATAAACTGATGTTGAAACTCATGCTAAAACGGAAACTAAATCGAGAGAGTGCACCTTTAATACGTAAAACGGCTACGTAAAATAATACGTAAAACGATATAATAAGTAAAACGATACGGCTTTAATACGTAATACGTAAACTACGTAATCTTAACATCTAATTTCTCAATGGTGTCGTATTTGCGCGAATGGTTTTTACTTAATGACTGTTTAATTCTTTTCCCATCGTTTTTCGTACGCAATAACATTATACATATATAAAATGACCTAATAAGATATCAAACATATTAATTTGGTTCAAAGAGATAGTTCTTGGAAAAGACAAAAATGTTTTCCGTTATAAAGAGATAAAATAAATTATAACTAGAACATTAAGATGCAATACACAAAGCAGGAGATAATTTCATACATAATGTTTTTACTTGTAAAGAAAAAAGACAAGTATATATTATGCGTGAATAAAGAAATTGATGTTTAAGGAAAGCATATATAAGAATATGCAGTGCGGACTATTTACATGAATAAATGTCCATTCGTACAACTAAACCAGTGGTTTCAGTAAGAATTTTTCATGGGATATGCTTTAAACTGCTGGAAAGACAGCCATCTGTAATTTTAAAATATAAATAAAAAACAATATTTTTTAATGTACATGTTCATGTACATTAATGTACATGTAATGTACATGTTCAATTCAGATCATACCGTAACTTAACATAAATAGAAAGCAGCTTTCTACCTGATACATTTGGCAAAACACCAACGTACCTAAGAAGAACTTTTATAAAATTATGTTGTAAATGTGCTAAAATGCGTATTTTCTGACATCACAGCTTTATACTTTTGCCGGTTTCGCAGCGCACCGGGATGGAGTTGGGTATAGCAAGACTGAGATGTGCTGCATAATTTTTTTTACAAAAAAGTAAGAAAATGTGTCAGCTTAACCGGAGTATTTTTGACTCTACTTTTACATTTTGATATATTTTTCCCCTCTGAGGACTATTTACATGAATAAATGTCCATTTATACAACCAAAACAGTAGTTCCACTAGGAATTTTTTATGGGGTATGCTTTAAACTGCTAGAAAGACAGACATCTGTCATTTTAAGCTATAAATAACAAGAAAGATCAATCATGCATAAGCATTGATTATGAAACACTTTCCAACTGAAATGTAATTTCATTTAAAAATTTCTAAAATGTGATTCATTCAGTGGTAATATCTTTTACATTATCACAGTACTACAGTAATTTATTATACTTAAATATTTAAAACTGTATCGAAATATAAATCATCTGATTCTTTATGCAAAATCAATGAATATTTCATTCATATAACTTGTATTCCAGACTCCAGAGCTAAATAATTTTGTGTGAAAAAAATTCAGCAATTCTTATGTAATTCATCTTACAATCGCTTGAGATATTTGCATTCTGCATATGTTAAAATTAGGCTTCCTTGAAGAAATAATAAAAGTTTAGGGATCATTTAAAATCACAACTATTGTAATTGCATAGGCACGGAATTTAGATACACAGATAATATATATGTGTATGTGTATGTACTCAAAGTATTCGAATCGTGCCGAAGATCGGAACTCGAATTTTCAAAGGATCTACACGTTTTGGGACTTCTAGAACACGAAAAAACTACTTTTAGGAAGACGTCTGTGTGTGTAAGGGTGTATCTGTGTATGTTTCTGTGTGTCTGTGTGGATATTACATCCACTCTAATTGAAAAACTAATGGACCGAATTTCATACAATTTGGTAGGTATGTTTTTTGTGGGAAATCCTGATGTTCATTAGATTTTAGTACGATTCGTAATAAAAGAATCTGCCTTCTTTGCGAAATGGCCGCAGAAATTGCCTTTATCCACTCTAGCTAAAAACTAATGAACCAAATTTAACAAAATTTGGAGTATAATATTTCAATAACCTACAAGTGATTTATATACCAAATTTAACAAAATTTTGTATATAAATCATTTGTAGGTTATTCTACTACGATTCGGGAAAAAGGAACGGGCTATTTTTGCGAAATGGCCAGCAAAAATCGTTATATATAAAAATAAAAGACTACGTGTGCTCAATTATATCAATTAAATTCCTATTTTATATGTGATTTTTGACAACAAAAAGAATAAGACTAACCCCATTACTCTAGGACTAGCCGTTCTTGAGATATTCTAGTTTTTTCGCGTTTTCGCTACGCCACCTTTGACAATAAGTCCAGCTATCAAATGAGAACCAAATTTAAGTTTAACGTGTAAATTCAATGTCATTTAAAATACTTATGTTGTGCAGATAAACTCAAATTATCATTGAATAAATAAAGAGAACGAATATGAGTCTGCAGGGAAAGACATGTGCTGTCCACATCAGAATTTTTAACAATATTACACCAATGATTTATAGAAGTGAACGGGGATTATTTTCGTGAACGGGGATTATTTTCAGGCCATTTCGAAAAAAATGTATGATCTATAGTTAAAGATCCATCAAATTTTTGTCGAATAAAATGTTCAACAAATTTAAGCTGTGTACCAAATTTTAACTCTCTAGGACGTAGGAAAGTGCATTTAAAATGCCATCAATTAAATTTATCAAGTTGAGTTATATAAAATTTTAAAAAAATGAAAAATTGTTATTTACCAAATTTATTTTAAAATATGAAGCCACTCCCATATGCAAAACGTTTAAACAAATGGAGAGATATTTATTATATAATATCTCTCTCTTTTCTTTCTGGAAGATATCCCAAAGTCAGAATTTAATTGAATTTGTTTTTTTCCCTATATTAAATAATTTTTTTAATTAAAAAACTACTTAACATATTTTACTGAATTTTTTTTTATATATTCTATGGGATAATGTGAATATTTCCTAAAAATTTCGAAGCAATTCGTGAATTTTAAATTTACTTAAAAAATGTTTGAAAAATTAGGTCCCATAGGGTTCAATGTATTTCATTTTTTCAACCCGGGTTCAATAAAAAACTAATTGGGTGATATTATTTATTTATATTCCCATAGGTTCTACAGACCGTCTGAACAACATACTAAAATTTCATTTTGATAAACTCATTTTTACGGCAGTTATCGTGCTAACGGACAGACAGACAGACAGACAGAATGAACAAAGTCATAAACACTTTTCAACTTTGTTGTAAAGTGTTAAAAATCTGATGTGGGCAGCACATGACTTTCCCTGCAGACTCAAATTCATATTTTTTTCTTTAATAATTCATTAAATTGAGTTTAATTGCACAAAATAACACTAAATTTGCAATTTTCATTCAATTTATGTTTTTATTTGATAATTAGACATTTTTCTAAAAGTGGCATAACTAAATGCCAAAAATCTCAAATATCTCGAGAATGGTTAGTCCTAGAGTAATAGAGTTGTTCTTATTATTTTCCTCATCAAAAATTACGTATAAAATACAAACATTTAATTGATAAATTGATATATTTGAACAAACGTAGCTTTTTTTAGATTTTGCGATTTTTGAGAGCCATTTCGTAAAAAAAGGCAGGTTGTTCTTTTTCGAATAATACCAAAATCTAATCAGCACCAGAGTGTCCCCCAAGTAGCTTATCTACCAAATTTTGTGAAATTTGGTCAATTAGTATTTTAGCTATAGTGGATACATGACATTTTTAAGGGCCATTTCGCAAAAAAAGGCAGATTCTGTTTTTACGAATCGTACCAAAAACTAATCAGCACCAGGGTCATACCCAAGTGACATACCTACCAAATTTTATGAAATTCAGTCCATTAGTTTTTGAGTTAGAGTGGATATATACATTGCACAGACAGACAGACACACACACAGACGTCACGTTAAAAATGATTTTTTCGTATTCTAGAGGTCTCGAAACGCGTAGATCCTTCGAAAACTCGAGTTGTGATTTTCGGCATGATTCCAATACTTTCCCTATACATTACCATGTATTGCGGGGAAAGTAAAAAACAGTATTTTCTAATAATGAGGAATGTACTTGTACATGTTCAATTCATATCATACCGTAACTTAACATAAATAGAAAGCAGCTTTCTATCTGATACATTTGGCAAAACACCAACGTAACTAAGAAAATTTTTTATAAAATTATGTTATAAATGTGCTAAAATGCGTATTTTCTGACATCACAGCTTTATACTTTGGCCGGTTTCGCAGCGCATCGGGATGGAGTTGGGTATAGCAAGACTGAGAAGTGCAGCATAATTTTTTAACAAAAAAGTAGGAAAATGTGTCAGCTTAACCAGAGTATTTTTGACTCTACTTTTACATTTTGATATATTTTCCCTCTGAAAGATTTTGTTTCAGACATGGTTTCAGTTTGCAAATTGTAAAGCAATTTCTTCAGGCAACCGATGTTGTTAGCAAATATCTTTCCTTACACACAGTTATGACTTCTCTTGCCATATTTAGTAAACTGTTTATTTCCCTCTCTCGTGTTAAGTAACAATATTAAAGAATTTGTGATATTTAAATTTGAATTTTGCCAAATCATGTATTTATACCCACGTGTAAAATGCACTGCTAATTAATTTTTTAAAACTTTCTATGGTGCGTATGAAATTCAATACATCTTTGAAAACATATATGAAAAAGTTCATCACCTTTCACAAATTTCCGAATTGTGTTGGAATTAGGAGTTGTTCTGGAATATATTTCTTTACGTTTAAAATCAGTGTAATTGTACTTGCTAGTTTTGAAATATTAGAGACAAAATAAGTAGAGAAAAATAAGAAAAAAATATTGGGTTGGGGTTGAGAAAGTATTTCCCAACATAATAGATATTCACATGGTATACTGAATCTGAAAATTATAAATCTTTTAGAATACTTTTTTATGTCTTACATTACGTCCTATATATAAAGTAAAAATACTGGCACGGGGTTAAAAACCATATGTTTGGAATGTGATATATTTGCACATATTCTTATCTGTGACTATTTAGACACGATATCTCTCTAAAGCATTTGCAAATTGAAATATTATTTCAATTTTTCTGCATTTGAGTTATTTTTATTCATTGAATGGATGGGCTTGGATAAGTCCCTTAAATGTTCGTAATTTTTTTCAAATATTTCAAAAATAATTTTGAACGATAATTATATAGAAAAGTGTTAAGGAAATAGATATATGTATATAATTTATTATTTAAAATTATTGGGTTTATCCAACTATCAAATAGACGTTACATATGCCATCCTTGATATATTGCTCCCGTTTTTAATTTTAAACAGGAAAAACCAAGAAACAAAAAGTAAATATATGCAGTGCAATTAAGTGGGTGAAAGCTATTTTAATACATTTAACTGTTTGGATTTATTATGAGGCATACTTGAAATTTAGGGACATTTTAACTTTCTAAAGGAAAATGCATCATTATCCTCTTGAAAAATTCAAGCAATTAATTTTTCTCTGAATGAAATTTGGTATGATCGATAACAATGGTAATCATTTTAGTCTTACACAAGATCAAATTATAAGGAAGCTCTGTTACTTTTTCGTGTTCTCATAATATCTAAATTTTTACATTTGTAGGAAATGGCATGTGCTGAACACATCAAATGATATTTTCTTACGCACAAAATATTCAGTTATAATTATCTCTGTATTATCCCAAGTATCTAACTCTGACATATTTGTTTCAGGATCCCGTAGAACTGTCACAATGGGACTCTTTGCCACTCCATATACTCCTAAAAATATATCTGAATCTAGATAAATATGACCAGTGCTCAATGTCTATGGTATCCAAGAACTGGGCGAAACTGTTTAAATATCCACAGTTATGGACACAAATTACGTTTCCTTTGTTCCAGACCGCTACCAGACAAAACATGGAATCATTAGTCAAGGAGGAAGATTTGATAGAAAACTTTGGATATATGGTGAAACATCTAACCGTCAGGGATTTTTATTCTTGCAAAGGTAAGAACAATTTATATCTTCTGAAGTAGTTTATTTTCTTTTAAGACTTGCATTAATATCATGATGAACTAAAAAAAATTGCTATGCATTGCTACATCTCGGGCTTTCTTAAACTGTTTCATTGTATCTTCTTCAATCAAAGTACACTAACATTAATTAAAATTACTACATCCCAGTAAATTTTAGCTTGGATGGATACAAAAATAAAACACATTAAACAAAATGTATCTATATTTATTTAGAAGAAAATAGCTCAATGGCCAATACTTTTTTTGAGTTTAAGGCAGCAATCTGGGAAATAGTAGAGCAGAACTCATTGTTTACATCATATCAGGAAGTTTTTAAGAAGGCAACCCAAATTGTAAAGCATGATATTCTATAAAGCGGGCAGATATCAGGACCAGTCCATAATGGAGGCTGGATCACAAGACATACTCAAACGACAAGGTTGCAGACGACCATTGCAGACAACAGCATCCAAGAACCGATTTTATATTTATTAGGCGCTCATCAGCATGAATTTACCGTTATCTTCGATAGAAGCAAGAAAAACTAGCTATATGCTTCATCTTTACAAACTTCTATGGGAACTGATATATTCAATTCATTCACATAGTCAACATAAAATTCGTGTGTAATTTAGTTTGTAAAAACGATAGCTACCACTATAGGGGATCAAACCACGGATTCTCATACTGGCCAGCTGGCACTCTGCCGTTGAGCAATTAGCAAACCGAAGTCGACTCTGCAAGCTCAGGCAAGACGAAGTTGTAAAGACCCAAGCTAAAAATCACAATCACCGTCTTAAAGAGGAGCTCCCAAAATTATTAATGACACTCCCATTTAAAAAATCTGATGTGGGCAACACATGACTTTCCTTATATAATGCAATGAATTTACTACTTTTACAGTAAAAAAAAAATCTAATGTGGGCAACACATGACTTTCCTTATATAATGTAATGAATTTACTACTTTTACAGTAAAAAAATAGGTTTTTCTTATGGTAGATACTAATATTCTTTCCATGATATTGAATTTTCGACAATGAGTGGTCATTTTCATTAATTTAGCGTTATTTTTATCCATTTGGCGAGATTTTCGTTAATTTGGTTACATTTCAAAAAGTCGCCAAGTTGGCGACTTTCTGCCAAATTTGTCGCCAAAATCTCCCAAGCGTTATGGACGGAGAATAAGATATTCTTATACCAGATAAATGACTATTGGCGTTCAAATACAAAAGTATTACTCAAAGTATCTTTAATCATGAATGGAACGAGCTAGATCCACGAGAATGATGCCACCCAATTTATCGCATGGTATTACATATGAAAAGTAAACATGTTTCTCAATAAGAAATATTTTTTTTTCTATTTTATGACTCTTTGATAATTTTTTTAAAAAATGTACAATATCTCAAGAACGGTTCATGTTAGCGCTCTAAAATTTATGTCAATCGTTTTCTAATGAAAAATTACATAAGAAATGTCTATTTGCGTAACTTTATTAGTGGTTTTGATCTTTTGACGATTTTTTCAAAATTTCATTCGAAAATTTAGGGGGACTCTGAACATTCGATTGCGTATAAAAACGATAGGCATCCAGTGTTTACGGATTCGGATTTTTGTACCAAATTTGGTTTGAATCGGTCCATTCGTTCGTCAGTTATCGTCTCCACAGACTCA
The DNA here is from genome assembly GCA_951213105.1 of Amaurobius ferox. NCBI lineage: Eukaryota > Metazoa > Arthropoda > Arachnida > Araneae > Amaurobiidae > Amaurobius > Amaurobius ferox. The sequence goes on from OX578153.1 coordinate 51,241,052, forward strand.
CTGACACACACACACACACAGACATCACTTCAAAAATGTTCAATTCGTGATCAGGGATGCTTGAAACATGCTCTCTCGTCGAAAACTCGAATTCGAATTTTCGACCCCATCACAATACTTTCCTTATACATTATGTATATAAGGAAAGTAAAAAAACTTTAACTATGTATAATTTTCATTCTTATTAAACTCTCATCAGAATGGAATAACCGTTAAATGCAATATTAGCAATAAAACTTTCTATTTATCGCAATTTTACGAATTTCTATGGAGGGAATTAATAAATTCAGCCCATCCACGTAGCCAGCGTTAGCGTTCTCACTAGATAACACAGTACGAAAAAAATAACACAAAATGAAAATGGAAGAGTACTAAGGTTACGTGTCTCGACTCCTAGAGTGGTCACTATTGTATGTGCGAAATGTATCTTAGGCATCATAGCGTCAGCAACTTTGCACAACGGTCTATGACGCAAATGGAAGCACACTAATATAACACACTTTTAGATATCCTGCTCTCACGCTTTACCACAACCATCACCACAAGTGGAAGATGTGCTGACCAGTAAATTTTCTGCCCTATCCGCGCTTTGTTAACTTTCGCGGCGCACATTTTCCGCCGAAATTCTGCTGAAACAGTTGCGAAACATTTTCTGATAGATAAAATGCAATGCTTAGATTATATTAAAACTAAATTTAATACCTAATAAAACATAGAGTATCTTTTTTATTTTAATGCACAATATATTTGGTTCTGCCGTCTGTTGTCGTAATTTAATACATACCGACTATTATTATTTTTTAATTAACATTTTTAAATGTCTATTCCTTCTAATACGCTATTAAATACAACAGATCATATATAATAATGCCACAATCACAGAAACGTAATTGAACTTGGACTTGAAGACAAAACTACAGTCCTCCGCGATGTACATTCAGATCCCCTTATCAAATTTATAGAATGGGAAATTACCTTTCCGTGATTGTGGCATTGTTATATATGATATGTTGTTGTATTTAATGCTGTATTAGAAGGAATAAATATTTAAAAATGTTCATTAAAAAATAAAAATAATCGATATGAATTAAATTACGACAACAGATGGCAGCACCAAAAATATTGTGAATTAAAATAAAAAATATATTCTATGATTTATTGGGTATAAAATTTAGTTTTAATATAATCTAAACATTGCATTTTATCTTTCAGAAAATATTTCGCAACTGTTTGAGCAGAATTTCGGCGAAAGTTAACAAAGAGCGGATAAGGCAGAAGATTTACGGATCTCCACAAAACTGCTCCGGACTGCTATATTGGCACTATCCTGTCCGACCGTAATTTACATACATTTTACATAAGTGCAATTTTGGTCTGATGGATCTTGCAGAGTTTTATTTCTTAGCTAGGCTGAGGCACTACGCTGCAACGTGAGCTACGACCCAAGCCCACACGACTCGTCCGAAGGTTTAGAGCACAAAAAGGTGTGGATAGGAGAGAACCTTTCAACACGAAATTGCGTTTCAACTTCACTTATGCTATAAATAGCGATGAAATTGTATATATCATTGTATATATCATATTTCTCATAATTGTATATAATTGTATAATTTTGGGACATTTTAACTTTCTAAAGGAAAATGCATCATTATCCTCTTGAAAGATTCAAGCAATTAATTTTTCTCTGAATGAAATTTGGTATGATCGATAACAATGGTAATCATTTTAGTCTTACACAAGATCAAGTTATAAGGAAGCTCTGTTACTTTTTCTTGTTCTCATAATATCTAAATTTTCTCAAATCATCCAAATGTATATCAGTGTGATAGACTTCCTGCCAACTCGTGTGAAGAATTTTTACACAAAGTTTTGACATTGATAACGAAACAAATTGACTTACAAGAAATTGGCTTAAAGGAAGGAAGTTGATGTACAGAACATGACACTAAATGCATGAGAACAGCGAGAGGAGATAAGCATTCCAGGTATTTTTAGTTTTAAAATTAAAATATTTTATCTTTCTACGGTTTCAAAGAATATGATGTGGGCAGCGCATAGGTTTCCCTACATCAAATATATTAATCGTCATCACAGTGATATGGATTATCAAAGAAAAAAAATGTTTTATTCGTGAAGATATTGAATGTTCATCAATTGACGTTAGTTTTGTTAATTAAACGCCAATTTTACCCATTTGGCGACATTTCAAAAGTCACCAAGTTGAAAGTATTTCACCAAGTTCAACGCAAAATTGTCGTTGGATTTATCGTTATAAAGTCGGTGAGGAGGAGTTATCTTCAACAGTTTGAGTTCTAATCAATTGATTTATAAATCAATTGATATCTTCTCTCATGATTAGAAACAGCTAGATTCACGGGAATGTTGTTAGTAAACTTGTTCCATAATATTGCATAAGAAATATCAACCTATATACAACAATATTTTCTTTTAAATTTTGTATGTAATTGTTTATATAAATTTATTTGAAAAGGTGCAATTTCTCTATAACGGTTTATTCTAAAGCTCTAAAAATTGTATCATGTATTTTGTAATGAAAAATAACATATGAAATTATCATTTATGTAACATTGGTAAAGGTTCTGATATTTTATGTTCAATTGAAAATTAAAGGCCTTCGAAACATTCGATCGACTATATTTATATTCAGTAGGATTCCAGAATTCACTGATTGCAATAATCGTATCATTTTTCTTTTTTTTTTCGAAACGCACCATTCTACCTTGAGATATTACTTCTCAAGGCTCACGAACAGGAACACTCACACACACACATACATACAAATGAAGCAGACACAGCCATCACTTCAAAATCTTTCTATTCTGGATTTAAAAATGCTTGAAATTTTCTCTTCTTTCAAAATTCTGAATTCGACTTGACCCCGTCACAATACCTTCACTACACATTATACTACTATGAATGCAAGTTCTTACGTGTTTATTGAGTTGAGTAATGGGTAAATCATATTTGATGATCGTGATTTTAAATTATATTTTGGTTCCGATAATTCGCAAACGATGGGTTCGTACCTGGATTACATGCTCCCCTAAGCATATATAGAGTGTATTACACGTTTGTTGCAAGTTATTTAATGTGTGTTATAAGCAGACGTAAGTTTCTGGGCTTTCAATAACTTTCAATATATGTCGGTGTAATTTTAATCGGAGGTTTGCATCTTAAATTGAAGGCAAAGTCGGTTGCATCTTAAATTGAAGGCAAAGTCGGTTGCATTTTCTGTACATAATAAGTGAAAGACTATTTGACTAATATATTTAAAAAAATATTTTGTAGGAGATTAAAAATGTATTGCTCAAATTTGCTGGTTCACAGTATTGTGATAATGAAATAGCTCACTCATTATACTTACAAATTTTAAGTGTTTATTGCCAAAATCCAGATAGGATGTGAGCATGAAGAGCATATGGTAAAATACCCTATGATTTATAACTATTCTAGACAAAAAGAGTGCTTGATACTAATTTAAATAGATAATTATGGCAAAATATAAACAACAATTAAGAAGAATATATCAAAAGCAGAAAAATATTACTATCTGCCGTCAATCATAATGTGAAACTAACAGTACTTTAGTCATCACTCTTTCCCATTATCAAAGGGGAGACTTCAGAGCAAGAAGTCTTAATACATGAAATGAGTTGGGATGAAGTAATGGAACTTGAAGTATGACGAGAATTAGAGATAAGTCGTGATACTTACAGTATTGAAAATGACTCTATAAAAAGAAGTGGTCCAAGTGATATCAAAAGGTGACCAAGTGATATCAAAAGAGGTGGACCAAGTGAGTCAAATTTCAAGGTGATGGCGGTCCCAATTATGACCACACCCAAAATGATGCGTGCAACAAGTCGTACAACCAGAATTACATCCAATACGGGTATTTCCTAAATTTTCATGAAGATTTTGAATCAGTTTTTAAAAATCAGTTAATTTAAAATCAGTTTTTTTTATATAATTGCTTCGTTATCATATTTTTCATTTTTCCTCTTTTTTTTGAAAACATACATATATCTGGTCTAAGAATATGTTTACATGTAGTCTTGTAACATGTATACATGTACCATTATGCAAAATATATTGATTACTAAAATGGATATTGAGATGTTTAATTATTTTTACTTTAACAAAACTCTTATAATATAATGCATTATTCAATACTAACTACAAGTACATAAATGCTAGGTTGCTGCTAAAGTAATGCAACCCAAATAATTTCGTTAAAACCGGCATACAACACAATTTAATAATTTCGAAAACAAAAAACAGCCCCTGTCAAGACATTCAAGAAGCACTACCTTCACTCATGAAGTGAGTCTAATCTTTCTCTTACGAGTGAGCTTGGTGTTTGCCATGCCCCGACGAAGAGGGCTTTTTTTTTCTATCTTTGAAAATGGTCGATATAATTTATTTTGTGTTGTATACTGGTTTGGACGGAGCTATTCTAGTTGTATTACATATATGCTACTAAGAACATCGACCACTTTCGTGTCCTTTTCAATTTTAATTTCTCGTTTCAGATCGCAAGAAACTTGTGGAGAATTTGGAAATGCTTTCTACAAAAACACAGCTTGAGTCTTTTACACTTGAACAGTCGAATGGTAACATGATTGCCACACTTGAAATTTCACTGTTGAAAATGCAAAAAAATCTCCACCTTGTTGAAATAAGAGATTGCAAATTCAACTTTTTTGATGCCACTTTAATTTGTTGGTGTATATATGGCAAAAAACACTTGAAAACATTTAGAATGACGAATTTAAAATGGAATGGCGATATCTTTTCAAGTGTGCGAAATGACGAGGTAAGTGAAAAATAGCTTGATTATTGTTAAAAGTACAAGTGTACAGTGTTTACAAATATAATTATATACATATAGTTCATTTTAAAATACAAAGTTCCGTTTCGTAATGCTTATGCATAAATCTTGTATTAATATCAATATTTATTTTATTTATATCAATATTAATAATAATAATTATATTATCAGTATTAATATCCACATTTCTAAATATGACTAAAATTGTTCACATCTGTCTTACTACTTGGATGGGTGACCACCTGGGAACACCGCGTGCTGTTGGCACATTTCGGACGCGGTAGCCCGGTGGTTTGCGCGATGGATTTGCACGCTGTCACAACTGCCGTCGTGTTCATGCGGAGTACGATCACGTTAAACACGTGGGTCCGTAAGTCCTTCCGAGAGTGTGGTGGTAGGGGAAGGAGGGTACGATCCCTGTGGATGCCTCCCCCACTGGGTTCCGGTCCAAATTGGATGGCACTTCCCGGCCGTCCAAACAGTTACCTTGCACCTTTCTGGTAAGTCGGACGGTCTGGGTCTCAACAACAACATCTGCCCTACTGTTGGGTAGTTATTTTAAATATTATATTGGCTAAATCTTAAAGAAAAATAGACTGAACATGCTGCTCGAGAGGAACCACTTAAAATGGATGTTTGATGCAATTTCATCAATTTGCACCATTTCATTATTTTCAGTAAAAATAAAGATTTTGTATATTTTCTCACAAATGCCTACTCAATATATTCCTCCTCCTTAGAATTTCTTAACGATCAAATTAATGAATTTCATTCTTTTCATTAGCAAATTCTCCCAAATAATTAACAGCCAATGCATCTGGTGAATCGTCTACATCTGGAAATTCTCTCCCTCTCTTCTTCCGAACAGAAATCAGGCTCGAAATCACGCTTAACTTCGCCAGGTCCTCTAGGTGTTGAAGTGTTTGTTTAAAGTATATATTTCTCTCGTTCATTTTCCCGCAATTTCTCTAATATTTGAATTGCAGCTTGAGAATTTCCATGACTCAATATACGCGATCCCTTCTTACGCTTCTGCATTATTAACTTAAGTTTTTGGGAAAGGTCGGGCACATTTTTTTATCGTGATTTCAACTATTGTTGAACTAATGGCACTGCTATTGGGATCATAGTCAACAACACGTGTATGCAGTTTTATTTCAACTATATTGCTTTATGTATCTGCAACTTGATCAGCTGGTGTTTGGTTTGTTATTAGAGTAGCAAAGACGTCATCATCCGTACAAGCAAATCTTGAGATAGACCAAATGCCTGATCCAGAGAGATCTGATTAAATGTCACGGATTGTGAATGATTTGCTACTGAATGAACGAACTAATGAAGAGAGCTCACAAGCCGCGTAAAATAAAATTATTTTATCTGTATTATTCGTCAGCCATTCATTCATTGAATGAAATTTTCAGAGATGCCTTGGAGGAACTATAAATACTGACATCTACTGGTTGCAGGCAATGGGAATAATGAGGTTATAAAGGCAATATCAAATCATTTGCACGAAAAAACATAATTATTTCAAATTTTGACACTTGTAATTGTTAGCAAGTAGCAAAACCGGATTTTTTTTAAAGTGTGTCATATTTTACAAAAATTATCTGCTGTCAGGCACTATGTGTGTGGGGGCTGTGTAAGGCCCAGATACTCAGAAGATGGTCCTTTTACACACATACACACACACACATATATGTATATATATATATATATATATATATATATATATATGTGTGTGTGTGTGTGTGTGTGTGTATTTTGTTATTTATATATTTGTTTATTTAAAAGAATTCAAGCTACAGGGCAAAGTCCCAGTAACAGCGTGCAAGATAGAATACAATCCAAAAATATATCTATTAAAATATAAAATACATTAAAAAGCAAACTATTGACAACAAATGATGTTTAAAAGCACTTGCGAATGAATATAAAATACATTAAAATATATATTTTAATGTATTTTATATATTTATATATCAATACATCATTTGCAGTACACCATATCAAAAATCACATGTCTCGAAGGCATGCATTTCCCTCTTCAGGATTGTCTCCACGATAAGTACTAACGTCACATTTTATTACAAGACGCTTCTTGCATTCTTGCATACAAATAAATAAAATTTCTGATTATTTTATAAGATATTTTTATAATAAGCATAAAATATTTTTGGACCTGAGACTATTTTGGATTGCTTCCCAAGAGTCAATTAATTTGTCAGGCTCATGTTTATCCAATCTCAATATTACTATGAGTTAAAATGTATTTTTTTTTAATATGTTATATATAAAATACATTATATAAATGTTACAAAGATCGTTAATATTAATTAATTTTAAGAATTACTAATCAAAGTTCAATTTCTAGAGATTTTCTGCGTTATGGGGTAATTTTCTGCAAATAGAAGATGTAGAAATTTCTGATTCTGCAAGAATGTGGGAGTTACTAATATACGGTTTTCACCATTTTATAAAATTCCATAGAGATTTTGAAGAATTAAAGCAAAAATCAAGTATAAAACTGAAGACTCTCAAGATGAGTTATTCTATAGACAATGAGTTTAAAGCAAGAAATTCACCTTTCAAACCTTGGATTGAGATAGCTTTGGCTTGCCCTGAATTAAAAGTGACTGTAGATATTTCTGCAGAATGTAAGGTGAGTATAATTATTGCATTACATTCGTATATAGTACTGTATAACATTCGTATATAGTATATTGTATCACATTCCTATATACTCTTTTACATTTTTCATCACTCGTTGATACAAAGTTTCTGTCATTTCTCATTGTTATAAATTTAGTGAATAATTGCATTGATATATAAATTTTTTGACATATCATGTTCGCAAATTTTGTAATTTCATCCAATACACTTTAACTGTAAGTTAAAAATGTCAATTTTTCATCTGTTTTCTTATAATAGGTTTAAATATATAATGAAAAATTTGACGTACGATTAATTGAGATCCCTAGAATTTTAAATTATATAAATACAAATTATATCAACAGAAATTAAAGTACGCGTTCTCAAAAGTAGATCTAGTGACCACTAATAGATGTAGAACAAGCCAGTAGTTGTTTCATTCTATGTTCAGAAGGAATTGTCATGATACCCATTCTAGGAATTTGTTTTTTTACCGGACATGTGACTTACACACTGCAAAGTTTATCTAAAGTTTCAAGTACATTCAACTTCAACTTAGCAGTATGACCTTTGGGGTAGAATAATATAAATTACTTTTAAAATTTATTTTGTAAACTCACAAAACTTTTCCTTTTCTTGTATGTTAAAAATATTTTTGAAATATAAAAATGCCATAATTTATGTGTAAATTTAATGTTTCGAATCTTTCAGCAGTCCACATCATATTTTTTCTGAAGCCTTATTGCGACTTTTTGCACGTGTATAGCAAGATTTGTTTTTTTCAAATCACCGAAAGTAATTCATATAATATGGATATGTCGACGACATTACATTTTTTAGTATTCGCGTGCATCATCTGCTATAACACTATAATATATTAGAATGTATGCACGTCATATGACGAAATTGAAAATTTTCAAAATATTACCTCTCATTTGGTGTCTTTATATCACTTTGGTGACATTTGCGATATCCCGCCAAATGTTTTGCCAAACGTCACGGACGGACGAATAGAGAAATGGCATTTCTTATAGTAGATTTTTATATTATTTTCAAGATATTGAATTTTTATTGAGTTGGTGACATTTTCGTTAATTTTTGTGATATTTTGTTCAATTTTGAGACATTTTAAAAAAGTCGCCAAAATTGTTGCCAAGTAGGACAGTTGGGCTGACAGACAAAACCTGCTGAAATATCATTACAATACTATCTCCTTTCAAAACACGACAAATTTATTGATTTGGTGGCATATATATTGTTTTTTAGCCGCATTTTTATCAATTTGGTGATATTTAATCATTTCGGCAATATTTAATAATTTTGCCAAATTTGTCGCCAAGTGGGACGGTAAAGCTTCATGGTTACATCATAATTTCGCTGTGAACGAAGTATAGTCATTGCATTATGTGGGTAACAGGCAGCCCATATCATGGCCTCACTTTCAGTATCTGATGTCATACGCTACGCAAAGCTCCGTGGTTACATCATAATTTCGCTGCGAAAGAAGTAACTGCATTAAGTAAGAAACAGGTCGCTCACATTATGGCCTCACTTTCAGTATATGATGCCATACACTACGTAAAGTCCATGGTTATATAATAAAACTTGAAATGTTTATCCTTAATTGAAACAATTTTGGTAACATTTTGTAGCAGTGTTACCCAGGATATATATATATATATATATATATATATATATATATAAATATAAATTATTAAATCCAAAGTTAGAATGTATGTAGTAACTCATAATACACTATTCCAAAATTTTCTACAAAATACAAAGAAATTAAGACTAAAAGAGGAAATAATAAAGCATAATGCAAGTCATAAAGAGAAAGACAATCAACAAATTTCAAAAATGAGGAATGCAAATAAGAAAACAAAAAAATCAAGCAAAAAAGCTTGCACATGGAGGAGATTTAGGCTTACGATAAGTTCATTTCGAAAAAATTCTCTTCGGGTCCATATATCCATATGAACACAATCCATATATCCATATGAACACAAAAATGCTTGTTTCTGAAACACAAGATAGATTTTATCTATAAACTTGTGTTATATGGACGACAAGCATATAGATTGGAACAATAAAGGAAACATAAATACCTCAAAACACACCTCTTCAGCGCAACCATGACGAGCAAAATATGACTGGACCAATGTTGCCATATGCCAAAATGAAAAGATGTGATTTGCTGTTGCCAAAGAGAGTAATAAAAACTGTACTGCGCAAAAGCAATAAAATGAAATAAAATGAGTTATTCAACAGTTAAAGCTTCAAGATAAAAAGATGAAAATATAATTTCAAGAGAATGAAGAAGTACGGCTAAAATAAGATAATAAGGGGAGAATATGAGAATTTTAGGCTAATCGAAACTTATTAACTATACTATTTACTAAATATGCAGGATATTGATACATTTTACTGGTAATTTTGAGGTTATTAATGTGCAAAGCATGAAATTTTTTATCTGATAATCTATAAATTCTAAAAAGTTGATTAAGTATAATATTTCTAAACAATTGAATCGAGTTGCAGGAATTAAAAGGAAATATTTTATTAATATTGAATTTAAAAAATCTTTTTTATCATATAATTTAGTAACTATCCCATGAGCAGGTTCTATAATTAGATTTAAATCCAAATAATAAATATTATTACTAATAGAAGTTTCATTAGGTAATAATTCCAAATTATCCGGATAGAAATCTATATCTATGACATAGTTATCAGTAAATACAAGACAAATCAGATCATCTACATATCTATAAATTTTATAATCTTTTGAAGTAAAGAATTTTTCATATTGATATAGGTATAAATTAGCTAACATACTGCTACTACAGCCACCTTGTGGAACACCAGAGACTTGTAAGTATAATTTATTACCTTGAAAGATATAATTATTGAAAAGAACAAAATGGAGAAGCTTAGGAAAATTGGTAAATTTTGTAAGATTAGAATGATTAGTAATATAAGCATTATATAAAGCTAAAATGACATCATATAGATCAGTGATCTTAATATTATTAAATAGATCTTTAAAATCAAAAGTTTGAAATCCTATTATTTTACCAAGCGTTTTTAATTTATTTTTTAATTCCTTACTGTTATTTAGAATAATGTAGCTATCACCAGAATCTCGTAAATTGCTATTTAGTACATTTAAATAATTTAGTAATAATTTACTAGCAGTAGTAGAGTATGAATTATGACCACTAGTAACAGTTCTAAATTTAATAGGATTTTTATGAAATTTAGGTATAAGCACAATATATGGAAATGTCAAAAATTTATTATTAATATCTAAATCACTATACATATTGATAATTTTCAATTTGATACTATTAAGAGAGTGTGAATCAATTTTAAATAGACTATTATTTTTTAAATAATCTAGCAGATATTGAATATAGAATTTTTTACAAATAATAGCATAATTATTAGAGGCTTTATCTACATAAGTAATAACAAAAGATCTATGTAAATCATTAACAGAGTGCTTTATTTTATCCATATTATATATAGATCTAGATAAATTAATACTACAAATGGTATTTTTAATAGATCTTAAAATAGTAAATTTCCACATATTAAATGCCTCTAAAGGCTGAGCATATTTAGAAGCTAATCCATAAATAAATTTATCAAGGTCCAGATTGATTGACTTTAACACTTGTTTAGAATTATTACATGAAGGTAACCTGAATTTAGTGCCAAATGACATTATAGTTCTTAAAGATTTATTTTTTACAATGGCTAAGTCTCCAGTAACTATATGACCCAAGTGTGGATTTATAAATTCAGCATAATTATCAACACTACAAATACATTCACCATCTAAATTTGTAGAGGAATCTATGTCGACTGAGAGAGATTTTGAAATTGCATTGTAATTAAAAATGGTTCTTCCAATAGGCTTGTTATATTTAAAAGTTTTAGTAACATTCAAATCCTTTACAGGCAATAAATGATGAAATTGATTAAATAAATTCTTAAAGTTTATGGAATTATAAATAGGATGCTTAAATGATATTACACAATAAGAATTAGAACAGTTATTATTATGAAATTGATTAAGTTTTATTTTTAAATATTTTGATCTAGTAATGAGCAAATCATAGAAAATATATATATATATATATATATATATATATATATATATATATATATATATATATATATATATTTATATATATATATATGTATATATATATATATATGTATATATATATGTATATATATATATATATATATATATATATATATATATATATGTATATATATATATATATATGTATATATATATATATATATATATGTATATTTATATACATATATATACATATATATATATATATATATATATATATATATATATATATATATATATATATATATATATATACAGAGAGAGAGAGAGAAATCAAGGTGTTTATATTATAAATGCTCAAAAGTATGTGTATTCTGTTTAAATTTATCATTGCATGTTCCAATTTTGATATTTTAAACTTCATTGCCAGCAGCCTTCATTGCCAGGATAGAAATGATGTCCCGTTTTCTGTTACTAGTGTGTATATGTATGTTACTAGTGTATAAATGTCTGTTACTAGTACGTTCTGTTACTAGTGTGTTCCGCTACTAGTGTGTCTAATGTGTATCGGTTCCATAATGATTTAGCCACTACCGATTCGTTGATTTAAATACTAAACAAATCTGGACTAAAAGAAACCGACCTAAATTTAAGACTTTACAATTCTCAATAAGGAATGATAATTTCTTGAAGCTTTGATCACCTTACCAAGCATGGATGATGAGTTCTCGAATAAGTTCCCTTGCATTACCTTTACTGGCAGAAAGTTTCTTCTGTCGAAATCCATGTTTTACTTATATAATTTAAAACTAAAAACAACTGCTCAAGATTGCTTAGTATTGGGTCCTTAATTTTTTCTCCGTTACCTCTCACCAAAACGAATGTGTTCACACATATTTTGCCACAACAGGCAGAATACAGTAAACTATATTGAATGTATACATTTTTTAATATTTTTAAACTAAGGAAGATCTCTCTTTTTGAGTTTTACCAGTGTAAGTGAAATAGTAATTATTATTTCTTCAATATTTTGCTGTACATCCGGTGAAAACTCATCAAATTAATATCTATTAAATGTATAGAAAATTAATTACAAATATAATTTAATTTCAGAAAATAGAGAATATTGCATCGATCTTACCCCCTCCATCTGTTCTAGAGAAAATCGCTGTTGAAAACAAAGAGAAGGAAAGCGAATCATTGGCATGTTTTCTTAATTACCTTTCGAATGAAGGGTACATCAAAACACTGGAAGAAATTAGAATAAAATGGAGGTTACAGGACGGAGAATCAAGTTTATTCAACGATTTCATCCGTAAATGTCCAAAGACGAAGACAGCGACGATTGCAAATAGCTGATTTTTTTTTATGTATAAATGACTAAAATTTGGTGATCTATATTAATTAAAGGAAGAAATTATTTGTTTGTTTGTTTGTCTACGATGCCATGCAATATCTACGCACTTACAGGTATGAAGTTTTGCATATATTAGCATCTACAACTTAACTGGTGCATCTCCAAGCCCTTTTTCCAAACTTTAAATTGGATTTTTTAAAATTAAATTTTAAAACTTTTTTAATGTGTTCAAATCGACCATCTACCAAGCAGAAGTGCATGTATTGTCCCCAATAGATATGGCCATCAATTCCCTACATTAAAGTAAGTTGTTTGTGTGGGAAAGTAAAATGAAAATTGAAATATATTCTTCGATTGATTTTACCGTCCCTGCAATACCTAATAAATATCTATATATATAAAGAAAAAAAGTATGTATGTATGTATGTATGTGTGATCCAACATCACGGGAGAACGGCTGAACCGAATTTGTTGAAATTTGGCGGGTAGTCTTGAAATAGCCCCACTTCAACGTCATATGACGACTAACAGGTTCACCTCTGACCTTCGTTTTGGGACCTTTCAACGCGAAAAGAAAAATTTTGGCTTGACGTATGTGTGTGTTATGTATTTGCGCAATACATGTATCTACTCTAACTCAAAAACTAATTGACCAAATTTCACAAAATGTTATAGGTAAATCACTTGTGGGCAGCCGTGGTGCTGGATAGATTTTGGTATGATTTGGAATGAAAGAACCTGCCTTTCTTTTCAAAATGTCACGCAAAAATTGTATATATCCTCTCTAGCTAATAAACTAATAGATCAAATTTCACAGAATTTGGTAGATAAGTTGCTTGTGGGTTAACCTGGTGCTGATTAGATTTGGTACGACTAGAAAACATGGAACCTGTTTTCCTTGCAAAATAGAATGCGAAAATGGTATCTATCCATTCTAGTTGACAAACTAATTGACCAAATTACACAAAATTTTGAACATAAGTCGCTTGTGGAATACCTTGGTGTTGGTTAGATATTGATACGATTTGGAAGGAAATAAGCTGCCGTTTGTTGAAAAATGGCCCGCTAATCTAAGATATCCGATCTAAAATAAAATACTGATATGCTCAAGAGTATCAATTAAATGCTTGTTTTATACGTAATTTTTGATGACAAAAGACAAGACCCAACCCATTAATCTAAGATGAGCCATTCTCGACATATTTAAAATTTTAATTTTGAGGAAGACGTTTTTCCTGTATTTAAAAACTATTTAATGCAATTTCTTGAAACTTAGTAGTTAAGTCCGTTGGTGGTTGTCATGATGCTGATTAAATTTTGATATGCTTCGGAAAAGTATAACCGAATCTTTTCTGCGAAATGGCCCGTCAGAGATAGTGAAAACTGAAATAAATGACTAAAATTGTTGAAATATATTAATTAAGTACTTGATATTTAGGTAAATTTTGACAACCAAGCGCATAAAACTGACCGTATGATTGTAGAATGAATCGTTTTTGAGATATTTGAGTTTTTTGGAACCGTGAAGACCTGAGGAATTTAAAGTGAATTAAGTTGCCAATTGAAAAAAAGATGCAATAAAAGGCAAATTGAATGCATATCAGAAAAGTATCTAAATTATTTTCTTCAATTAAACTCAATTTAATTCATAATGAAAAATTGAATTTGAAACTGCAAGGACGGCCCACTTACAAATTTTTTTATTTTTTATTTTTTTTTAAATAGCCCACAAAACAATCGAAATCAGAAATAGGAGAGAGACACTGTAATCAATCTCAGAAGTATTCATCACATGCTTGTTTTATGCGTAATTTTGAATGATGAAACGCATAAGTCTAATTCCTTCCATTACTCTAAGATGAACTGTTTTCTAGATTTTTATTACTTAGAATTTTGAGGAGATGGCGTAGACACAAATGAATTAAATTGCCCAATCTATAAAGAAAAGCATGTATGTGTGTACTCATGGAAGTTTGATAGCAATTGAGCACAATTTTTGGTGTATGTCGTTTTATTAACATTTTGCAGCATAGTTGAAAAGTGTTTATGACTTTATTCATTCTGTCCGTAGGACGATAACTTCCGTAAAAATGACTTTATCAAAATGAAAGTTTAATATCTTGTTCAGATGATCTGTGGGACCTATGGTAATATAAATGAATAATATCACCCAATTATTTTTGGACTGAACCCGGGTTGAAAAAATGAAATACATTGAACCCTATGGGACCTAATTCTTCAAACATTTTTTAAGCGAATGTAAAATTCACAAATTGCTCCGAAAGTTTTAGGAAATATTCAAATAATCCCATAAAATATATGAAAAAACATTTCAGCAAAGTATATTTGGTAGTTTTTTGAATAAAAATTAAAATAATAATTGTACCCATATTATATGAAGAGATCACGTGAACGTCTTCAAAAGAAACAAGAAAAACCAATCATGCATAAAGCATTGATAATGAAACACTTTCCAACTTCAATGCAATTTTATTTAAACAGCTCTAAAATAGGATACTTTCCTCGGCAATATTTTTAAAATAATCACAATACTTAATTAATTTATTACACTTGAAAATTTAAAACTTCAACGAAAAAAATGAACTTCAAATGACGGCATTGTAATATTAATTACCTGGTTTAAACATTTTTAAAATGCGATACATTCTTCGGTAATATTTTTAAAATTATCATAACACTACGATAATTTATTATATTTGAAAACTTTATCGAAAACAACTGAAATTTATTCAATTGACGTCATCGAAATATAACATGCCTAGCTCTCTCTATAAAAGCAGCATTTCATTCATTACATTCATCACAATACTATAAAAATTTATTTTATTTAAAAACTTAAGACCATGGAAGTACAAGTAATTGAACTCTATGTTTAAAACTTCATCGAAAAAATCGTCCTTCTCTCTGTAAAATCAATGAATATTTCATTCATATCAGCTACATTGCAGACTCCATGAGCTAAATAATTTTGCGTTAAAGAAATGCAGCAATTCTTATACAACTCATTCTACATATTTTGCTGTTTGCATTTTCCATAAGTGAAAAATAGGCTTCGCTGTAGAAATAATCAAAGTTGGATGATTATTTAAACTTAAATATATTGTAATTAAGTTGTTTCAGTATGTAGATGCACAGAATTTAAGCAAAAATAAAGCGGTTTTAGGACGAATACAACACTAAATATAAATTAAAAAGAACTTTAAGATTCACGATTTTTTTATATATTTTATGGGATAATTTGATAATTTCATAAAAGTTTCGAAGCAATTTGTGAATTTTAAATCCGCTTGAAAAATGTTTGAAAAATTAGGTCCCATAGGGTTCAATGTATTTTATTTTTTCAACCCGGGTTCAATCCAAAACTAATTGGGTGATATTATTCATTTCTATTCCTATAGGTCCCATAGAGCGTCTGAACAACATACTAAAATTTCATTTTGATAAAGTCATTTTTACGGCAGTTATCGTGCGAACGGGCAGGCAGACAGGCAGACTGAATGAACAAAGTCGTAAACACTTTTCAACTATGTTGGAAAGTGTTAATAAAATGATTCAAGTGTAATAAAATAATCTGTGGAAACATAAAACGAGCGAACAAAATTAGTAAACAAAAAGTCTCATGTTGTATATTTTAACAAGGTTGCAAACAAAATAAATATAACAAGAAAGATCAATCATGCATAAGCATTGATTATGAAACACTTTCCAACTGAAATGTAATTTCATTTAAAAATTTCTAAAATGTGATTCATTCAGTGGTAATATCTTTTACATTATCACAGAACTACAGTAATTTATTATACTTAAAAATTTAAAACTGTATCGAAATATAAATCATCTGATTCTTTATGCAAAATTAATGAATATTTCATTCATATAACTTGTATTCCAGACTCCAGAGCTAAATAATTTTGTGTGAAAAAAATTCAGCAATTCTTATGTAATTCATCTTACAATCGCTTGAGATATTTGCATTCTGCATATGTTAAAATTAGGCTTCCTTGAAGAAATAATAAAAGTTTAGGGATCATTTAAAATCACAACTATTGTAATTGCATAGGCACGGAATTTAGATACACAGATAATACACAGATAATATATATGTGTATGTGTATGTACTCAAAGTATTGGAATCGTGCCGAGGATCGGAACTCGAATTTTCAAAGTATCTACACGTTTTGGGACTTCTAGAACACGAAAAAACTACTTTTAGGAAGACGTCTGTGTGTGTAAGGGTGTATCTGTGTATGTTTCTGTGTGTCTGTGTGGATATTACATCCACTCTAATTGAAAAACTATTGGACCGAATTTCATACAATTTGGTAGGTATGTTTTTTGTGGGAAATCCTGATGTTCATTAGATTATAGTACGATTCGTAATAAAAGAATCTGCCTTCTTTGCGAAATGGCCGCAGAAATTGCCTTTATCAACTCTAGCTAAAAACTAATGAACCAAATTTAACAAAATTTAGAGTATAATATTTCAATAACCTACAAGTGATTTATATACCAAATTTAACAAAATTTTGTATATAAATCATTTGTAGGTTATTCTACTACGATTCGGGAAAAAGGAACGGGCTATTTTTGCGAAATGGCCAGCAAAAATCGTTATATATAAAAATAAAAGACTACGTGTGCTCAATTATATCAATTAAATTAATATTTTATATGTGATTTTTGACAACAAAAAGAATAAGACTAACCCCATTACTCTAGGACTAGCCGTTCTTGAGATATTCTAGTTTTTTCGCGTTTTCGCTACGCCACCTTTGACAATAAGTCCAGCTATCAAATGAGAACCAAATTTAAGTTTAACGTGTAAATTCAATGTCATTTAAAATACTTATGTTGTGCAGATAAACTCAAATTATCATTGAATAAATAAAGAGAACGAATATGAGTCTGCAGAGAAAGACATGTGCTGTCCACATCAGAATTTTTAACAATATTACACCAATGATTTATAGAAGTGAACGGGGATTATTTTCAGGCCATTTCGAAAAAAATGTATAATCTATATTTAAAGATCCATCAAATTTTTGTCGAATAAAATGTTCAACAAATTTAAGCTGTGTACCAAATTTTAACTCTCTAGGACGTAGGAAAGTGCATTTAAAATGCCATCAATTAAATTTATCATGAAGAGTTATATAAAATTAAAAAAAAATGAAAAATTGTTATCTACCAAATTTATCTTAAAATATGAAGCCACTCCCATATGCAAAACGTTTAAACAAATGGAGAGATATTTATTATATAATATCTCTCTCTTTTCTTTCTGGAAGATATCCCAAAGTCAGAATTTAATTGAATTTGTTTTTTTCCCTATATTAAATAATTTTTTTAATTAAAAAACTACTTAACATATTTTACTGAATTTTTTTTTATATATTCTATGGGATAATGTGAATATTTCCTAAAAATTTCGAAGGAAATTTCCTAAGCAATTCGTGAATTTTAAATTTACTTAAAGAATGTTTGAAAAATTAGGTCCCATAGGGTTCAATGTATTTCATTTTTTCAACCCGGGTTCAATAAAAAACTAATTGGGTGATATTATTTATTTATTTTCCCATAGGTCCTACAGACCGTCTGAACAACATACTAAAATTTCATTTTGATAAACTCATTTTTACGGCAGTTATCGTGCTAACGGACAGACAGACAGACAGACAGAATGAACAAAGTCATAAACACTTTTCAACTTTGTTGTAAAGTGTTAACAAGAACGATCAATCATGCCACTTTCCAACATCAATGCAATTTTATTCAAACATATGTCTAAAATGCAATACATTCCTCGGTAATATTTTAAAATTTATCACAATACTACATTAATTTATTATATTTGAAACCTTAAACATTAATCGAAGAAAATGAACTTCATTAAAATATAAATTGCCTGGTTTAAACATCTCTAAAATGCGATACATTCCTCGGTAATAATTTTAGAATTATCATAATACTACGATAATTTATTATATTTGACAACTTCATCGAAAACAACTGAAATGCATTCAAATGAGATCATAGAAAAAATAACACGTCTGACTCTCTCTATAAAAGCAGCATTTCATTCATTAACAATTTCCCATTTATTTCATTCATCACAATACTATAATGATTTAATTTATTTAAAAATTAAGACCATAGAGCTACAAGTAATTAAACTCTATGATTAAAATTTCATCGAAAAAAATCGTCCTTCTCTTTGTAAAATCAATGAATATTTCATTCATATCAGCTATACAGACTCCATGAGCTAAATAATTTTGTGTTAAAGAAATACAGCAATTCTAATACAACTCAATCTGCATATTTTGCTGTTTACATTTTACATAAGTGAAAAATAGGCTTTGTTGTAGAAATAATCAAATTTGGATGAGCATTTAAACTCAAACATATTGTAATTGCGTTGTTTAAGTCTTCGACGGTTTCAGTATGTAGATACACATCATTTAAGCAAAAGTAAAGTGGTTTTAGGACGGATACAACACTCAATATGAATTAAAAAGAACTTTAAAAATCACGATTTTGAGACAAGATGGATGCCATATATCATTTTGAAGTGCGTCACGTGATCTTTTCATATCCTGGTCACCTGATTGTTTCATATAAGAGGTGTAATTATTATTTAAATTTTTATTTAAAAAAACTACTGAATATATTTCGCTGATTTTTTTTATATATTTTATGGAACAATTTGAATATTACCTAAAATTTTCGAAGCAATTTGTGAATTTTAAATCCGCTTATAAAATGTTTGAAAAATTAGCTCCCAATGGGCTCAATGTATTTCATGTTTTCAACCCGGGTTCAATCCGAAACAAATTGGGTGATATTATTCATTTATATTCCCATAGGTCCTACAGACATGTCTGTACAACATATTAAGTTTCATTTTGATTAAGTCATTTTTACGGCAGTTATCATGCTAACGGACAGACAGACAGAATGTATAAAGTCATAAATACTTTTCAACTTTGTTGTAAAGTGTTAAAAATATGACATCCACCGTGTGTCAAAATCATGATTTTTATTCTTTTTAATTTATATTTTGTGTTGCATCCGTTCTAAAATCGCTTTTTTTTAACACTTTACAACAAAGCTGAAAAGTGTTTATGACTTTGTTCATTCTGTCTGTCTGTCTGTCCGTTAGCGCGATAATTGCTGTAAAAATGACTTAATCAAAATGAAATTTTAGTATGTTGTTCAGACGGTCTGTAGGACCTATGGGAATATAAATCAATAATATCAACCAATTAGTTTCGGATTGAACCCGGGTTGAAAAAATGAAATACATTGAGCCCTATGGGACCTAATTTTTCAAACATTTTTTAAGCGGATTTAAAATTCACAAATTGCTTCGAAAATTTTAGGTAATATTCAAATTGTTCTATAAAATATATAAAAAAAATTTAGCGAAATATATTCAGTTGTTTTTTAAATCAAAATTAAAATAATAATAACACCTCTTATATAAGCGATCACGTGACCATGATATGAAAATATCACGTGACCCACTTCAAAATGATACATGGCATTCATCTTGTCTCAAAATCGTGATTTTAAAGTTCTTTTTAATTCATATTGAGTGTTGTATCTGTCCTAAAATCACTTTATTTTTGCATAAATTCTGTGCATCTACATACTGAAACAACGCAATTACAATATATTTGAGTTTAAATGCTCATCCAAATGTGATTATTTCTACAACGAAGCCTATTTTTCACCTATGTAAAATGTAAACAGCAAAATATATAGAATGAGTTGTATTAGAATTGCTGTATTTCTTTAACACAAAATCATTCAGTTCATGGAGTCTGCATAGCTGATATGAATCAAATATTCATTGATTTTACAAACAGAAGGACGATTTTTTTCGATGAAGTTTTACGCATAGAGTTTAATTACGTGTAGCTCCATGGTCTTAATTTTTAAATAAAATAAATTATTATAGTATTCTGATGAATGATATGAATGGGAAAATGTTATGAATGAAATGCGGTTTTAATAAAGAGATTCAGGCGTGTTATTTTTTCTATGACGTCATTTGAATGAATTTCGGTTGTTTTCGATGAAGTTTTCAAATATAATAAATTATCGTAGTATTATGATAGTTTTAAAAATATTTCCGAGGAATGTATCGCATTTTAGAGATGTTTAAACCAGGCAATTTATAATTCAATTACGTTATTTTAATGAAGTTCATTTTTTGATGAATGTTTAAGTTTTCAAATATAATAAATTAATGTAGTATTGTGATAAGTTTTAAAATATTACCGAGGAATATATTGCATTTTAGATATGTTTAAATAAAATTGCATTGAAGTTGGAAAGTGTTTCATAATGAATGCTTTAAGCATGATAGGTCTTTCTTGTTTATTTTTTCTGTGTATCTATATACTGCGCCGACTCAATTACAGTATTTTTTACTTTAAAGGATCATCAAACTTTGATTATTTCTACAACGAAGCCCAATTATCACGTATGGAGAATGTAAACACATACAGCTGTAAGATGAGTTGTATAAGAATTGCTGAATTTCTTTAACGCAAAATTAATTAGCTCTGGAGTCTGCAATATAGAAGATATGAATGAAACATTCATTGATTTTATATAAAGCAGACGATTCTATAATATTGCTTTTTTCGATGAAGTTTTAAGTTTGGAGTTAGAAAGTACTTTTACCTCCATGGTTTTAAGTAAAATAAATTATTGTAGTATTGTAATAATTTTTAAAATATCGCCGCTAAATGAAAGGAATGAAAGAGTTCAATTCATAAATTGCTTCACAAACGTTCATTTACAAAGTAAATTCACAAAACTTTAAAATTCACAAATTGTTTCGAAAGTTTTAGAAAATATTCAAGTTATCCCATAAAAATTATGAAAAGGATTTTAACAAAATATTTTCGGTAGTTTTAAATAAAAATTAAAATAATAATTACACCCATATTATTTGAAGAGAGCACATGACCTACATCAAAATAAAATATGGCGTCCATCTTACTTCAAAATTGTGACATTTAAAGTTTTTTTTAATTTACATTTAGTGCTGTATCCGTTCTAAAATCGTTTATTTTTGCTTAATTTCTATGCATCTATATTCTGAAATAACACAATTAAAATATATTTCAGTTTAAATTATCAATGCTATTCATCTTGTGTCAAAATTGTGATTTTTAAAGTTCTTTTTAATTTATATTTAGTGTTGCATGTGTCCTGAAACCGCTTTATTTTTGCTTAATTTCTGTTCATCTACATTCTGAAACAAAGCAATTACAATATATTTGAGTTTCAATGATCATCAAACTTTGATTATTTCTACCACAAAGCCTATTTTTCACTTATGGAGAATGTAAACATATAAAGATGTAGGATGAGTTGTATAATAATTGCTGAATTTCCTTAACACAAAATTATTTAGCACTTTGAATCTGAAATACAGCTGATATGAGTGAAACATTCATTGATTTTACATAGAGAACAGACCATTTTATAGCAGACTTTTTCGATGAAGGTTTAAGCATAGAATTGAATTACGTTTACCACCATGGTTTTAAGTTTTTAAATAAAATAAATTATTGTAGTATTGTGATGAATGAAAGGAATGGAATTAAAGTGTATGAATGAAATATTTACGGCTTTTACATATAGGGCCAGGCGATTTATATTTCAATGACGTCATTTAAATAAAGTTAATTTTTCAAATGTAATAAATTATTATATTATTGTGATAATTTTAAAAATATTACCGCTTACATTTTAGAGATGTTTAAACCAGGTGACTTATATTTCAAGGACGTCATTTGAATAAAGTTAATTTTTTTTCGATGAAGGATTAAGTTTTCAAATATAATAAATTAATGTAGTATTGCGATAGTTTTAAAAATATTACCGCTGAATGTATCGCATTTTAGAGATGTTTAAATAAAATTACATTGCAGTTGGAAAGTGTTTCATAATCAATGCTTTATGCATGATTGATCTCCCTTGTTTTTCTTCAATGGAGTTTATCCAATTCAAAAATTATCCATCGCAACTAATTAAACCTCTTATATGTTTCCGTATTGCTAATAAGATCCTAGTGTGAATCAAAACATTATAACTAACTAAATTTTAAGAAATTGTTTTGAAGAATAAAATAACTTTGTCCTATAACATTTTTTGCACTCACAAAAATGGTTTTCCCTATTTTTTTACCAGTGTAAGCTAATTAGTAGGTTATACATTTTCAATTATGAAGCATACCATGAAGTTTAATGTGTTTTCCCAACAAATTGACACGAAGTATTATATCAATGTATAGAAAATTAATTATGCATCCAATTTAATTGCAGGTGATTGAGGATATTGCACAAATTCGACCTCCTCCTAATTTTCCTTTGAATCTCTCGATTGTAAATATGAAGGAGGACATAATCGCTGGAAGTTTTCCTTGTTGAAGGTTCTCTTGAAGTTTCCCTTGGCTGAAGGATACAACAAAACATTGGAAGAGCTTAAAATAAAATGGCGATTTGAGGTGAATTCAAGTTTTATTGGCGATTTGAGGTGATTTCAAGTAATTTCGTTCACCTCCAGGAGTCCAAAGCTGCTAAGAGCTGAAAATACAAATTGTGATAATTCTTTTAAATATTCTATGTATATAACTGGCATACATTTCTTGATTATAAATAAAGAAAATTTTATCAATTTAATGTTGTGATTATCATATCATGCGCAGTTGAAGAACCTTGCTGCCCCAACTGGGAATCGAACCCTGGATCTTCGAATTTGCCAGCAGAAGTTTTACCGTTGAGTTTCTGGGGCGAAAGTTCTCATTTTCAAAGTAGACGTTGCATTCTCAAATCTCAAGATTGGCGAGCAAATGGCAATCTGACAATCTCCATTTTTTATTTCTTATACAGCATTGAGGAAGTATTTATTGTTTTCACGAAAATTTTCGATTTCGAGATTTTGATGCCAATAAATGTTTTAAGACCTCCTGAATACGTTTTGACTACTTTTGGAGTGATATCTGTTAGTCTATCTGCCTGATGTCTGTATTAGATTTCTAGTGTACACAGTAGCAGTAAAAAATATTAATGGATTTTCACGAAAATTTATATACGGAATTTTTGTAAAAAAAAAATCCAGAACTAGATAGAATTTAGTTTTCTCTAAAATTTTAAATTCAGGAGAAAACTTTAATTTTTTTTTTATTTTATATTATTTTAACATTGAAGCACAGGAAATAAATTAAAAAAATCTGATGTGGGCAACACATAACTTTCCTTATATAATGCAATGAATTTACTACTTTTACAGTTAAAAAAAATGTTATTCTCATAGTAGATACTTCTTTCCAAATTATTCTTTCCAAAATATTGAATTTTCGTCAATTAGTAGTCATTTTCATTGATTTAGCGTCATTTTTATCAATTTGGCGAGATTTTTGTTAATTTTGCAACAATTAAAAATATCGCCAAGTTGGCGACATTCCGCCAAATTCGTCGCAAATATCTCGCCAAGTGTTATGGACGGAGAAATAAGTTATTCTTACAGCAGATAAATGACTATTGGCGTTCAAATACAAAAGTATTACTCAAAGTATATTTTTTCATGAATGGAACGAGCTAGATCCACGAGAATGAGGTCACCAAATTTATCGCATGATATTACATATGAAAAGTGAACATGTTTTTCAATAGGAATTTTTTTTTATTTTATATAACTTTTTAATATTTTTTTTAAAAAATGTGCAATATCTCGAGAATGGTTCATGTTAGCGTTCTAAAATTCATATCAATCATTTTCTAATGAAAAATTACATAAGAAATGTCTATTTGCATAACTTTATTAGTGGTTTTGATTTTTTGACGATTTTTTCAAAATTTCATTCGAAAATTTAGGAGGGTTCTGAACATTCGATTGCGTATAAAAACAATAGGCTTCCAGTGTTTATGGATTGTGATTTTTGTACCAAATTTCGTTCAAATTGGTCCATTCATACGTCAGCTATCGTCTCCACAGACTCACTGATACACACACACATATTTTCACACACACACACACACACTTCAAAAATGTTTGATTCGTGATCAGGGATGCTTGAAACGTGCTCTCCAGTCAAAAACTCGAATTCGAATTTTCGACCCCGTCACAGTACTTTCCTTATACATTATGTATATAAGGAAAGTAATAATCATACATAAAAGAGTTTATTTATTGCTCAATAATCACCAGATTTGATAGTTTCAATCCGTTGTGATACAAACGCTCAAGGGAAATTTAAGTAATGAAATGTATCTAATTAAGCGTCTGCAACGCAACACCTGATTTTATCGGTCACTCACAGGCAAATTAAAGGGAATAAAATTAAAATGTTAAATACTTAATGAATTGGGACCGTATAGTGAGAAATAAAATTTGGAATATGAACACAAAGTGTTATGAATTCAAAATTAAAATTATAAGCATTGTTTTTGCATATGGGCTCCTTACCACAAAATACACAATTATTTATACATGTTAATACCTTACAATTCTGTACATACCTGTATTTATCTATATTTGCAGATATTATAAAATGAATATTTAAAAAAAAAGTCACTCAGGATGAATGTTCATTAAGGGTGAGCGTCAGTAAATTTTCTGCCCTATCCGCGCTTTGTTAACTTTCGCGGCACACATATTTCGCCGAAATTCTGCTCAAACAGTTGCGAAATATTTTCTGAAAGATAAAATGCAATGCTTAGATTATATTAAAACTAAATTTAATGCCCCAAAAAACATAGAATATATTTTTTATTTCAACCAAAATATTTTTGGTGCTGCCATCTGTTGTCGTAATTTAATTCATACCGATTATTTTTATTTTTTAATGACCATTTTTAAATATCTATTCCTTCTAATACAGTGTTAAATACAACAAAATATCATATATAATAATGCCACAATCACGGAAAGGTAATTTATCATTCTATAAATTTGATAAGGGATCTGAATGTGCATCACTGAGGACTGCAGTTTTGTCTTCAAGTCCAAGTTCAATTACGTTTCCGTGATTATGGCATTATATATGATCTGTTGTTGTATTTAATAGCGTATTAGAAGGAATAGACATTTAAAAATGTTCATTAAAAAATAAAAATAGTCGGTATGAATTAAATTACGACAACAGATGGCAGCACCAAAAATATTTTAAATTAAAATAAAACATATATTCCATGTTTCATTGGGTATTAAATTTAGTTTTAATATAATCTAAGCATAGCATTTTATCTATAAGAAAATATTTCGCAACTGTTTGAGCAGAATTTCGGCGAAATATGTGTGCCGCGAAAGTTAACAAAGCGCGGATAGGGCAGAAAATTTACTGACGCTCACCCTTAAGAACTCACTCAATACAATATAAAAGAAAATGTCCTTTATTTAGTTCAACAACAACAAAAAAATATTTTCAGATTTTACCTGTGGATGATGTATTTTGCTTTCATGATTGCACAAGATAAAAAAAAATGTCCTTTATGAAATATCTTATTAAATCATTTTTCTTTTCATGTCATATGTTTAGCTCATGTGAAAAAATATTTATCGCATATGATGTTAAGGATCACAAATAAGTAGATGAATTCAGAAATGTCGCTCACAATAATGACTGAAATCTCTAACACTTGTATGAGGACACATAATCAATTCAGATCATGTTATTGTGCTTTTTATATTCAATTCTTTATGAATTTCTTTTCAGATGTGAAAAGACTGAATTCGAGCCTTATATATGTTCTCAATATTCCATTTTTTTTATTCATAGAAACAATCATCAATACAATTTCAAAATCATTTACTAATGCTAATATAGTTAAGCTGCATCATTTTAATAGAATTCACAATGAATTGGAGGCACATAAAAATTTAAAGATGATTCAAGTAGGCTTATCTTGATGTACTCACAGATTCCTTTAACGATAGTGAGAGACACCAACTTCCTCCTTCCAAGTATAAATTCTACACAATTTTTACATTTAGAATACTCTTTCATATGATCACTATGCATTTCATAAAAAAAAGCTCAAAGATTCATCACAGGCGGGATAATCCCACTCGGGATCATCCACCTCTTTCTGTTACATCAACCAGTTCATACAAAGTAATGAATGAATGTAACGAATGAAAGTAAAGAAAGGATGAAGGAAATAGCTTAGATGTATTAAGATTACTGATAAACTTAAAGGAGTTGTGGTGTGATGAGATTAGAACTTCAAACTCACCATAACACTTTAAACACTGCAGGGAAAACTATCTTTTTGTAATGAGGACATTTTCCCCCAACTTTCAAGGTGTCAAGGAACAGAAATCTTCCCAGAATCTCAGCAAAGACGAGCCATAAATTCATAAAAAGCCGACGCGGTGGTCGAACGGTCAAGGCGAACGTTTCCAAGCGATCGTTCGACCGCCGCGTTGTGAGTTCGAGTCCCACGTAAGGTATGGATGTTGTGCTGTGTTCTGCCCCCCTATGAGGCGTCTGGGGCGACGTCCTAGGACGGCTAAATGGTTCACGTTTCTGGCCCATGTATAGGCGAATGATGAAAGTCAAGTGCCTGGCCATTTGATAAAAAAACAAGAAAGATCAATCATGCTTAAAGCATTGATTATGAAACACTTTCCAACTTCAATGCAATTTTATTTAAACAAGTCTAAAATGCAATACATTCCTCGGTAATATTTTGAAACTTATCACAATACTGCATTAATTTATTATATTTGAAAACTTAAACCTTCATCGAAAAAAATAAACTTCATTCAAATGACGGCATTGAAATATAAATTGCCTGGTTTAAACATCTCTAAAATGTTATACATTCCTCGGTAATAGTTTTAGAATTATCATAATACTACGATAATTATTTATATTTGAAAACTTCATCGAAAACAACTGAAATTAATTCAAATGACGTCATAGAAAAAATAACTCTCTCTCTATAAAAACAATGGATCTCTCTATAAAAACAGGATTTCATTCATAACTTTCTCCAATTCATTTCATTCATCACAATACTATAATAATTTATTTTATTTAAACATTTTGTTTAAGACCATGGAGCTACAAAAAATTAAACTCTATGCTTGAAACTTCATCGAAAAAAATCGTCCTTCTTTTTATGAAATCAATTAATATTTCATTCATATCAGCCATGCAGACTCCATGGACTAAATTATTCTGTGTTAAAAAAATACAGGAATTCTAATACAACTCATTCAATATATTTTGCTGTTTACATTTTGTATAGGTGAAAAATAGGCTTAGTTGTAGAAATAATCAAATTTAGATGAGCATTTAAACTCAAATATATTGTCATTGCGTTGTTTCAGTATGTAGATGCACAGAATTTAAGCAAAAATAAAGTAGTTTTAGGACGGATACAACACTCAATATGATTTAAAAAGAACTTAAAAAAATCACGATTTTGAAACAAGATGGATGCCATATATCATTTTGAATTGGGTCATGTGATCGTTTCATATCATGGTCACGTGATCGTTTCATATAAGAGGTGTTATTATTATTTTAATTTTTATTTAAAAAACTACTGAATATATTTCGCTGATTTTTTTTTATATATTTTATGGAACAATTTAAATATTACCTAAAATTTTCGAAGCAATTTGTGAATTTTAAATCCGCTTAAAAAATGTTTGAAAAATTAGGTCCCATAGGGCTCAATGTATTTCATTTTTTCGACCCGGGTTCAATCCAAAACTAATTGGGTGATATTATTCATTTATATTCCCTTAGGTTCTACAGACCGTCTGAATAACGTACTAAAATTTCATTTTGATTAAGTCATTTTTACGGCAGTTATCGTGCTAAGGGACAGACAGACAGAATGAACAAAGTCATAAACACTTTTCAACTTTGTTGTAAAGTGTTAAAAAGTCACAAAAAAATCTTCAGTTCCCACTCCCTCAAACTTGTATACTAGATTTTATGTCTCTGGAATAATACGCATTTTGAAGAGAAAGCCAAGACCTCCCATGTTCTTTACAATCTGGGAATCTCACTATTTTTCCAACCATTTATCTATCAAAGCTGAATTAAAAGGGGATTTACTAGAAGGGCTTTGATCTTACAATCTCTATCATTTGTGCAGGGTCATTTTTGGTATATTTTTATTTTCCAACAGCCTTTAGCAAAACATTTCTGGACAGTGGAATAGAACTTTTCACGCCCTCTTCTACCATACGTTAATCAAAATGACACCATTTTGTCGATTACTAATAATAGGAAATGACACGCTTCTCGTTCCAGCATTCCTAGAGTAAAAACTGACCATTTTCTTTTTATTTTTTTAGTCTGTTACTTTTAGCTCGACATAATAGAGATTTTAAGACCAAAATGAAGAGCTGTTCTTTTTTTTATGGAGAAAAGCATTTCTAATATATGTGGGTGAGTGCAAGAAAGACGAATATGCTTAAATCTTATAGAGAAAATTTCAATAATTCTTGTGTGGTTAAGTTAGTTAGCAAAATATTCTGTGTCTGTCGTGCAGCCCTGTGTACCTATTACCTGTGTATCTATTGAAGATTGTGTTACAGATGTTTACAGATTGTGATTTTTGTACCAAATTTGGTTCGAATCGGTCCATTCGTTCGTCAGTTATCGTCTCCACAGACCCACTGACACACACACACACACACACACACACACACATACTTTCACACACACACACACACACACACACAGACATCACTTCAAAAATGTTTGATTCGTGATCAGGGATGCTTGAAACGTGCTCTCCCGTCGAAAACTCGAATTCGAATTTTCGACCCCGTCACAATACTTTCCTTATACATTATGTATATAAGGAAAGTAATAGCATTTTGCTATATGCCTGGAAAGATAAGCGAATTGTAACATTACTTAGTACTAAAAACAAAACAGGGATGCAAAATATCAGCAGAATAATTCACGGATAAGCCCAGCGTGGTTTTTGGCGGCACCACATATATGGGCGGCGTCCTATTGTTTTTTGCGCAAAAGTCTTAAATGGTGGTGAAAATTGTTCTTTTGGGGGTCGGAGGTTTGTATAGTTAATAACAACACACCCTCTATCCGTTGATATATGTTATAATAATAAATATCGAGCATTAAGGGTTAATTACAATACTAATTCACAATGATTTCAATAATTTTTTTATCCCATTCTAATAAATAACATTTTGAAGTTTTATGAACTTCAACACAAATAACACAAAATATCATTTGGAGTCTTGCTCCTGGGATCTTAATATCAGGCCATTATTTATAATTAACATATATATATATATATTTATTAAAATAATTTTAAATGTCATTTTCTTGACATAAAGACCTCTTTCATAATTCTCTCAATAAAACACAAACAGCACAATATGACAGAATTCTGCTCCTGCTTTTCAAATTTACCTAACTGACTAACTTTTAAAATGAAATCTTCCGCCAACACCCTCACTGTACTCACTAAATTACTTTTTTCTTTTTTTTAATACAAATTATTTAAAAAAATCTGATGTGGGCAAAACATGACTTTCCTTATATAATGCAATGAATTTACTACTTTTACATTAAATAAATAGGTTTTTCTTATAGTTGATACTTATATTCTGTCCAAGGTATTGAATTTTCGACAATTAGTCGTCATTTTCATTTATTTAGCGTCATTTTAATCCATTTGGCAAGATTTTCGTTAATTTGACAGCATTTCAAAAAGTTGCCAAGTTGGCGACATCCCGCCAAATTCGTCGCCAAAATCTCGCCAAGCGTTATGGACTAAGAAATAAGTTATTCTTACAGCAGATAAATGACTATTGGCGTTCAAATACAAAAGTATTACTCAAAGTATATTTTTTCATGAATGGAACGAGCTAGATCTACGAGAATGATGTCACCAAATTTATCGCATGGTATTACTTATGAAAAGTGAACATGTTTCTCAATAGGAAATATATTTTTTTTATTTTATATGACTTTTTGATAATTTTTTTAAAAAATGTGCAATATCTCGAGAATGGTTCATGTTAGCGTTCTAAAGTTTATGTTAATCGCTTTCTAATGAAAAATTACATAAGAAATGTCTATTTACGTAACTTTATTAGCGGTTTTCATTTTTTGACGATTTTTTCAAAATTTCACTCGAAAATTTAGGGGGGTTCTGAACATTCGATTACGTTTGAAAACAATAGGCTTCCAGTGTTTACGGATTGTGATTTTTGTACCAAATTTCGTTCAAATTGGTCCATTCGTTCGTCAGTTATCGTCTCCACAGCCTCACTGACACACACACACACACAGACATCACTTGAAAAATGTTTGATTCGTGATCAGGGATGCTTGAAACGTGCTTTCCCGTCGAAATCTCGAATTCGAATTTTCGACCCCGTCACAATACTTTCCTTATACATTATGTATATAAGGAAAGTAGCAAATGAAGACCAGCTTCAAAAAATAAGTGCATATTGTTGAATTCGGAGGACACCCTGTAGGTAAAAATTTTCAATTAACATAAATCTTCCAATTGTCAACTCTAACATTTACAGTTAATAAAGTATATTTTCAGCTTAAAAATGGCTAATTGACATTTAGAAAAAATTAAATTGTTTAATAGGTATATAAAATATTATTAATTCAAAAAATATATATATAAGTAAAATACACGATTAATCAATGAGCACATCACAATCCATACAAAAACTATATCATTTATCAATTATTAAAAATTTAAAAATTGTGAACAATTGTAATCAATAGAATTTTAGTAGATTTTATAAAATTAATTTTAAAATATCTGATGTGGGCAGTACATGATAATGCACTTATATAATGTAATGAATTTACTACTTTTACAGTAAAAAAAAAGTTATTCTTAAGATAGATACTTATATTCTTTCCAAGATATTGAAATTTCGTTAATTAGTTGTCATTTTTATTGTTTTAGAGTCATTTTTATCCATTTGGCGAGAATTTCGTTAATTTGCCAACATTTAAAAAAGTTGCCAAGTTTCCGACATTCCGATAAATTCGTCGTCAAAATCTCGCTAAGCGTTATGGATGGAGAAATAAGTTATTCTTACATCGGATAAATGACTATTGGCGTTCGAATACAAAAGTATTACTTAAAATATCTTTTCTTATGAATGGAATGAGCTAGATCCACGAGAATGATGTCATCAAATTTATCACATGATATTACATTTGAAAAGTGAACATTTTTCTCAACATCTAAAATTGTTTTTAATTAATGGGAGTTTTTGTTAAATTTATTTGAAAAATGTGCAATATCTCGAAAACGGTTCATGCTAACGTTTTAAAGTTCATGTCAATCGTTTTCTAAGGAAACATTACATAAGAAATGTCTATTTGCGCAAATTTAAAGGTTTTGGTTTTTTTAAGATTTTCTCAAATTTTCACTCGAAAATTTAGGGGTTCTGAACATTCGATTGTGTTTAAAATCAATAGGCTTCCAGTATCCACGGATTGTAATTTTTGTACCAAATTTCATTTGAATCGCTCCATTCGTTCGTGAGATATCGTCAAAATATCTTTTCTTATGACTATAAACAATAGGCTTCCAGTATCCACGGATTGTAATTTCTGTACCAAATTTCATTTGAATCGCTCCATTCGTTCGTGAGATATCGTCTCCACAGACTCACACGTACACACACACACACAGACATCACCTCAAAAATGTTCGATTCGTGATCAGGGATGCTGAAACATGCTCTCGAATTCGAATTTTCGACCCCGTCGCAATACTTTTCTTATATAGTATACTATGTATATAAGGAAAGTAATAAACCACAGTTTCTATTTAAATTCATATTCAATACCTGCGATTTTGAAAAGTAACTAAAAAGCGCTAAAAACTCCAACCAAACTAACTCAGATATAAAACAACCCCTGGTCCTAGAAACTCAAAGCATGGACTAAATTGTAAATGGGGCTATTTTAAGACTACCCACAAAATTTCATTAAATTCGGTTCAGCCGTTCTCCCGTGATGAGACGACGAGACAAACATACATACAGATTTTCAATTTTATTTATATAGATTTAATACTAACGTATTTTAATATATGGACATTTTGTCTTACTGCGGATGCTACCAGTATTGATAGTTCTCAAGTTTAAGTTGGGCAAAATATAAGTTAATTGCGGTCTTCGAAGTAAACTGGCTTCCAAAAGTTATGGACGGGAGGTTAAATCAACAAAAATTGAAAAATAAAGCTTTGATTAACTCAAAATTTTACATGAAGGTAGAAAATGTGCTTATGCATTAAAGAAGAAAACAAAATTATGTACAACGATGGAAAAATATTTACTTTTCGTAAGTTATATGATGGCGTCACATTTGGGTCATTAACAAAATGGTGTTTAAAGGCAAACAAATCAAATAAAACTTACATTAATATGGTAGGTGACCACCCCGGACCATCACACAAACTTTACAATGATTTTCCATGCCTTCAATGATCAACCATCGCAGATGCGAGCAATGGCCATTCCTCCAATAGGGCATTTCCAACTCTCTGAGACTGGCTGAAGGAGATAAATGTGCAGAGACAGCACGCTCCAGGGCATCCCAGGTTGCCATGGGTTCCTATGATAGTGAACCTTCTAAATATAGTATTCTGTGTTCCCCCGATCTTAATCCTATTGAAAACCCCTGGGATCAGGAGGGTGCCACGACCACTGTCTGTGACGTCAGATGGAGTGAACTTGCAGAACGCGCCACAAGGAGGCGCGACAACCGCCACCTGAGAATGACGGCGAAATATTTTATTATTTCTATTTCAATCTGATACAACGTGGTCCTTGTTGATCTTTTGTTGTTTCTTACGTATCTTTTTACGTAAACTTTGGCTAACTTTGGCTTAAACTTTCTTGAAACATTAGTTTAGTTCATGAAGATCCATTATGTAGGATTTTTAAATCTTTAAAAACGAAAGTACAGTATACCATTTATTCATTTCATTTTGCAGCAAGTTATTTGTATCTTTATATATTTTCTAATGATGTTCATGTAATTTTTGAAAAATCTAACGGGATTTAATCTCGCGCATTTTATATTAATTAAATTTAATTACATTACATTTTATTAATTAAATTTTATTACATTGAAAACATGGGGGGGGGGTGTTACTATTTAAGAAAATAAACAGGCTCTTACTCGTATATTTTTCATCATGAATCAATATACTATAATACATTTAATTTATTATTCTGAAAGTATATCATAGTGTGTATATTAAACGATTAGTTTCTATATTTTTAAATGTTTACATTGAATTTCGATTTGACATAAATTCTCTTTTTGATCTGAAAAACACTAATGAAATCAAGTGTTTAGCAATAATATAAGTAATAATAATTCAACATAATTAATAATAATTCAACACCATGCGCTGTACATTGCAGGCAAGAACTACACAATAGCCGCTTCTGTATGTTTAAGTTTTGATATAAGATAACGTTCTGACATAAATTTCTATATACTTCTGAATTGCAAAATTTTTCGATATCATGTATTTGGATACCTGTAATATATATTAATAATGTGTTGAACTTTCGTGAAATATCTACAGACATCAAAAGTTAATTTGTTTATTTAGATTATGTATTTCATTGCATTAAAATCATAGACACGTTTACATTAATCGAAACATTACTGTCCTTCAGGGAGAAGGAAAATTAACGTCTGTATACTGAAATTTCTAAAATATCCTAATAGCTGGTATGAACAATTGAGAACATAGCCATATTGCAAATTACACTTTTCGTATGAGCTGTATTTTATATGTTTTAAATTCATACAGTGGATATGATTATCTAGCAGTTGAAAACAATCACTCTGGTTATTTACTTTTGTGATATTTTTATCTGGTAATGATATACATTTAATCTCTTTTAGCTACATTGTAAAAGCACACTTTACGTTCTAATGAATTTTTT
Organism: Amaurobius ferox; assembly: GCA_951213105.1. NCBI lineage: Eukaryota > Metazoa > Arthropoda > Arachnida > Araneae > Amaurobiidae > Amaurobius > Amaurobius ferox. Next base: position 51,276,008 of record OX578153.1, read on the forward strand.
GTTAGCAATCTTGGAAAAATTCACTTGAAAATGCAACAACTAAGTGAATTTTTTAATGTTACTTATAAAATGATACAAATACACAGAGAACCATGGAGCGATGGATGTCACAGTCAAACTGTATTCGCGAAATGGCCCTCAAGCTTCTTGGTCCCCAATGGAATGTTTATGTTTTCTCACTATCAGGGGAATTAGTCACAATTATAAGATAGACCTTCAATTTTAATCCATATAATCTATTTTTCCTATATCCATTACACACGGCTTCAAATAAATTTTATTGTATTTCTCAAATCCCATGTAATTATAAGATATTATAATAATCATTTAACATTAAATTGAAATATATTATACTCGTGAATCAACGATTATTGGAAATTAACAAGCATTTTAAAGCAATTTGCAGCTTAGAGGAATTTTGCACTTGGCATTCAGCATACATTCAGTTTTCAAAAACTCGTTTTCGACCATGTTCGCATTGTGCTTCTACAGATTACTCAAATTATTAATTCAAGAAATTTTTTCTTTTGATTTTCGTAATTTTTGATTCAAAGGAAATAATAATTTTTTTTAATATTAAGATTTGAAGAATAAAGTGTTATTTAAAAATATATATATATAATACATTATATCACTAAACATTGATGTAAACTTAAAAGAGATATCAAGAATTTGAGGAAATGTATTATACAATAAAAGCATCAAGTATTTATCAAGTTCTGTCTGCCATTTAGACCTTTTACAGTGAGAGTTATTGCTTATCTGATAAGTAAAATTTACGTTACACAAAAGGAGGCCCTCCAGCTACAGCGAATAATTTTACTCACTTACTACCCAATCATGTTTGTTAACTAAGGCTTAATTGGATAGTACGTTATAAAACTTCACTAGCTTCTTTATTAATTTTAAATATGTATCTAATTTTGCAGTTAGAACTGTTTGTAAAAGATGTTGCAACAACAAGGGAATATTCATTTAATATATTCTATATTTTTTAGGCATCTGAAATATTTTTCATATTCAGCAACTTTCTAAGTTCTAATTTTTCTTTATCTCCATTCGGGTATTTAAAGGCTTTACCAATGGTTGATTTGTTGCTCTCCATTGCTAGAATAGAAGTTTCTATTCAGAACAATAGATCTTCGACACTGATTATTACCAGCAAGAAGAAACAGAGGAAGCCAATGGAAACCAAGGCACTGGAGTATTTCATACGCCGGTATGGAAAAGCGAAAAGCATACAATACATCAAGAACGGTTCTGATGCACCATTGACTGTAATGGTGAAGTACGCCAATGCTACCAATGGCTTCCTTGCTATGGCCGCTTTAGATAAAACGTATTTGGGTCGCATGGGTTGTTTCTCCGCCAAACTGAAAGTTACTGGCAAGAATAAAATAATAATACTTCATATTGAGAGTCATATTCGCGCTTTTTTGAAATTATGAACTTTTAAGTAACTTGATGGAACTGTACTCTTTTACAGAATAAAAAAATCTGATGTGAGCAACACATGACTTTCCTTATATAATGCAATGAATTTACTACTTTTACAGTTAAAAAATATGTTATTATTATAGTAGATACTTATATTCTTTCCAAGATATTGAATTTTCTTCAATTAGTCGTCATTTTCATTGATTTAGCGCCATTTTTATCCATTTGGCGAGGTTTTTGTTAGTTTGGCAAAATTTAAAAAAGTCGCCAAGTTGGCGACATTTCGCCAAATTCGGCGCCAAAATCTCGCCAAGCGTTATGGACGGAGAAATAAGTTATTCCTGCAACAGATAAATGACTATTGGCGTTCAAATACAAAAGTATTACTCAAAGTATCTTTTTTCCTGAATGGAACGAGCTAGTTCCATGAGAATGATGTCACCCAATTTATCGCATGGTATTACATATGAAAAGTGAACATGTTTCTCAATAGGAAATATTTTTTTTTATTTTATATGACTTTTTGATGTTTTTTTTTTAAAAATGGGCAATATCTCGAGAACAGTTCATGTTAGCGTTCTAAAATTTATGTCAATCGTTTTTGAATGAAAAATTACATAAGAAATGTCTATTTGCGTAACTTTATTAGCGTTTTTGATTTTTTGACGATTTTTTCAAAATTTCACTCGGAAATTTAGGAGGGTTCTGAACATTCGATTGCGTATAAAAACCAGTGTTTACAGATCTAGTGATTACAGATTGTGATTTTTGTACCAAATTTAGTTCGAATCGGTCCATTCGTTCGTCAGTTATCGTCTCCACAGGCTCACTGACACACACACACATACAGACATCACTTCAAAAATGTTTGATTCGTGATCAGGGATGCTTGAAACGTGCTCTCCCGTCGAAAACTCGAATTCGAATTTTCGACCCCGTCACAATACTTTCCTTATACGTTATGTATATAAGGAAAGTAACAAGCCTGTAGTGTAAATGAACGACCAACATAATATGTAATACTGTGAGAAATATTCGCATTTTTTAATAATATAATCTGACAAGCCATTTGACAGAATTGTGCTCTTTTACGTTCAAAATTAAGTATGAATTGTAAATTGTTGACTATTTGTAAATATCATATGTAAATTCCTCACCAATTTCGTTTTCTTACAAATCTATTATTTTATTTGAAATAAATATATATATTTAGAATATTAGTCTCTGGTTCTTTGAAGTGCGAAAAAAACATGTCGTTCCTTGCTGCGAATTTAGATGGATGTATTTTAGATGGATGTATTTTAGATGGATGTATTAGAATATCCGATCAATGATATATATTGTTTTCATTACATTAATTTTTTTTATAAAGCATACCATATTCTTTACATTTCTTTAGATTTTGACTTCAAATTTAAAAGTAAGTATTTCACAATGAATGAATGAATGTTCAATTATATTGAACTTTCATCGATTAGAGGTTCTTTTATTGATGTCAGTGGCATCAATTTGGCGAATTTCTATCAATTGTGTGACAATTTCGTCAATTTGGCAACATTTAAAAAATTAGCAAGATGAAGATATTGGGACAAATTCGTCACTAAAATTTTGCCAAACGTTACGGACGAAAAAATATGTTATTCTTATAGTGAATTCTTATATTCTTTCCAAAGTATTGCATTCTCGTCAATTATTCGTGATTTTGATTGATTTAGCGGCATTTCTATCAATTTGGCGATATTTTTGTTAATTTGGTAACATTTAAAACATTCGCCAAATTGGCGGCATTCCGCAAAATTTCGTCGCCCAAATCTCACCAAGCGTTATTGATGAAGAAATAAGGTATGTTTATAGCAGATAAATGACTATTGGCGTCCAAATATAAAATTATCACCCAAAATGTCTTTTCTCCTAAATGGATCGAGCTAGATCCATGAGAATAATGTCACCAAATGTACCGCATGATATTGCGTAGGAAAAGTGAACATATTTCACAATAGTTCATATTTTTTTATTTTGTGTGATGTTCTAATAAATTTATATAAAAAATGTGCAATATCTCTTCGGTTCATGCTAGAGTTCTAAAGTTTATGTCAATCGTTTTCTAATAAAAAATTAGATAAGAAATGACTATTTGTGTAACTTTAACAAAGGTTTTGATTTTTTGACAATTTTTTCAAAATTTCACTCGAAACTTTAGGACAGTTCGGAATATCCGATTGCATTTAAAAACAATAGGCTTCCAGTATTCAGGGATTGTAATTCATGTACCAAATTTCGTTTGAGTCTCTCCATTTGTTTGTGAGATATCGTCTCCACTTAAGTACACACACACACACACACACTTACACAGACAAGACCTCAAAAATGTTTGATTCATGTTCAGAGTTACCTGAAATGTGCTATCCGTTGAAAACTCCTATACCAATTTTCGACTCCGACATATAATACATTCCTTAGACATTATACTATGTATATAAGGATAGTAAAAAGGAAAAACGCAATGAAGGAATCGAAGCTAACACACCAGTAAGCCGAACAATCCTCTGATAATAGAATTCTTAAAATTTGTCCATTTTAAATCGTACTTTAAATAATGGCATAAATTTCAAACCGTACATAGTACGAGCATGAGGCAAAATTATTTTGATAGAGGTCTACCAAATATTTAATATGCAACATAACTGATCTGTGTTGGTAATTAAGGAAGATATGAGATTCATATGAAATCATTTTGGGAGAAATCAAAAGCGCTAAATATTAGAACTAAGATATTGAGGACCAAGAAACTACCAGTCCTTTTAAAAATTGAAATATATCCATGAATGTATGTGAAAGCCCCAGGCCGTCCGGCTCGTCCAGAGGACTTGGAGCAACAAAATGGACGACCGGCCATGAATGTATGTGAAAAACTCCATTAAAAATAACAAATAATGCCTTTAGAATTTAAAGTTAAAATTCCTATAAAGTACATTGGAATATACATATTAATTATGAATGAATTGACTTCAATCTTACAGAATGCATAGACTGGAAAATTATCCGTTCTTTATAACATGCACAATAAACCACAGAAGAAAAGCAACTGGAAATAAACTCCTCTTATAAATGTGTTTAAATGATCAGTAACCAATCACTTACAAGTACTTTAGAATTACACTGAATTATGACATTTCCCCAAAAGTCCAGAATTAAGATTACATTCTAAAATTCAAAACATTTTGTAACGTAATCTATTGGGTTGTACATAAAGAATTTGAAATATCATCAACATTTCAAGATAAGTAACACTAAACTTGTATTTTTTCGCTCATTACCCTTTCTAGAGTCCCTATAAAGGAAGACAACGGGGATAATTTTCTCACAAAATTAGTTATCAGATTAAACAGTGTCCTCATCTTCATTTCAAAATTAGAAATTTTAAAGATTTTTTTTGTTCTTTTTGCAATTCTTGTTTGGAGTTTACAGTATATATATATATATTTTATAAAATATTAATCTTAAACACTAAATGGCAGAAAAAAAAGATTTTAAACACAAAATGCTTTTAAAATATAAAAGTAGCTCCAAAGCCAACAATAAATGCACCAAGAGACACAAAAGGCTAAAAAATACAGATGCCGACGCAATCAGAAACCAGCTGATGATACGTTTAAAGTTTGATTATTTGAAATGTAAGAATCGTTGAAAAATAAAAATATTGCTATTTAGATTTTATATTCTCTACCTACATCTTTAACAGATCATTTTCTTCTAAACTTTCCCCGACTTTCAATTAATTACCTTATTGATAATATAATTGCCTACAAGATGCAGAATCACTAAACTAATTTTCTGCCTGAGTCTTACAAGATTTTCAAAATATATCACAGTTAAATACTGAAATTGGTGAATATGTTACATTCATTCTTTTGTAACAAATTCACACATGAGTCAGCATGTTAATAGCACTAATGAGGGGGGTGCCACTAATCTGCCACGAATACTATCTGTGACGTCAGATGGAGTGAACTTGCAGAACGCGCCACAAGGTGGCGCGGCAACAGCCGCCTAAGAGTGCCGGCGAAATATTTTATTATTTCTATTTCAATCTGATACAACGTGGTCCTTGTTGATCTTTTGTTGTTTCTTACCTATCTTTTTACGTAAACTTTGGCTAACTTTGGCTTAAACTTTCTTGAAACATTAGTTTAGTTCATGAAGTTCCATTATGTAGGATTTTTAAATCTTAAAAAACGAAAGTACAGTATACTATTTATTCATTTCATTTTACAGCAAGTTATTTGTATCTTTATATATTTTCCAATGATGTTCTTGTAATTTTTGAAAAATCTAACAGGATTTAATCTCGCGCATTTTATATTAATTAAATTTTGTTACATTGCATTTTATTAATTAAATTTTATTACATTCAAAAAATGGGGGGGGGGGTACGAGTTAAGAAAATAAACAGGTGCTTGCTTGTATATTTTTTATCACGAATCAATATACTATAATACATTTAATTTATTATTCTGAAAGTATATCATAGTGTGTGTATTAAACGATTAGTTTCTGTATTTTTTATGTTTACATTGAATTTCGATTTGATATAAATTCTCTTTTTGATCTAAAGAACACTGATAAAATCAAGTGTTTAGCAATAATATAAGTTCTTCACTATAAAAGCATCACTTAAATCGTTTATTTTTTAGGCATAAGTACATCCCTCCCCACCCCCTAAAAAGACATAAAATTCTTAGTGTTAGCGTTTTAATTATTGTTTTGATTTTCAATTATTAGAGATAACATAATCGAAAATATCTTTATTTATATGCATTTAGAAAGAAATTACGCTATGCTTATTTGTGTATAATGGAAATTTTAGAATGATTGCTTGTTCAGAAAACTTTCCGAACATATTTCTGTAAATTCGTGTATTTAAAACAAAATTCATTAAAAATAACATCGCCTCCTGTAATAACATTGACTGGTTTCAAAAAGCGAAACGAAACTTTCAGATGATTTATATTTTTCAGAAAGGGAAATACAGTTGTATTATGTGTGTACCCTTCCAAAAAACCCCTGCACTGCATATTTAAGTTGTGTTCAAGTAAAATTAATGTTATTTGAGTATTTATTTCATATTCGAGTATTTATTTCATTTTATATCTATAAGGTTGCGCCACTTCAGCTTTAGCCAATGAGAGCACGTAAAGACGTAACGTCACTTGGAGTTAAATGTCAGGAACGGCCCGGTAGACTCCAATGTTAAAGGATGATAACAAAATTAATTTAATCATTTTTTTTAATTTAAAATATGAAATAAATACTCAAATAACATTAATTTTACTTGAACACAACTTAAATATGCAGTGCAGGTTTTTTTGGAAAGGTACATACATAATAAAACTGTATTTCCCTTTCTGAAAAATATAAATCATCTGAATGTTTCGTTTCGCTTTTTGAAACCAGTCAATGTTATTACAAGAGGCATTGTTATTTTTAAGGAATTTTGTTTTAAATACACGAATTTACAGAAATGTGTTCGGAAAGTTTTCTAAACAAGGAGTCATTCTAAAATTTTCATTATACTACACAAATAAACATCGCGTAATTTCTTTCTAAATGTATATAAATAAAGTTATTTTCGATTATGTTATCACTAATAATTGAAAATCAAAACAATAATTAAGACGTTATCACTAAGAATTTTATGTCTTTTTAGGCGGGGGGGGGGGGGGGGTGTACTTATGCCTAACTAGCAAACGATTTAAGTGATGCTTTTATAGTGAATAACTTATATTATTGCTAAGCACTTGATTTTATTAGTTTTTTTTTAGATCAAAAAGATAATGTATATCAAATCGAAATTCAATCTAAACATATAAAAATTAAGAAACTAATCGTTTAACACACACACTATAATATACTTTCAGAATAATAAATTAAATGTATTATAGTATTGTTGTGACACGTCACAACACTTTATTTTATTATTCCAAATTAACATTTTTTTTATAAATCATTAAATATTTTATTTTACTTAATTTATTATTCCAAATTATTCTATTCAAAATTGCTTTTATTTTATATATTCATTAATAGACCAATTGACTCTTTTATTAAATTAAATTATAACGTGCTGCTATCAGTTCATGTTTTTATTCGTACGGTGTATGCCCTTTTTAAAAATGACTGGTTACTCGCACACTGTTTCAATTGGTGAGATCTCGTTTCAGGCGAGATACGGAAACTTGTTTTCTTCTGTCTCACTTTTGACCTCCCTGGTTGAGCAGGAGTTTGTTTTATCTGGTATGGCAACATAAGGTTAGGCGGGAATTTGACTCTGATGTGAAAAGTGCTGACTCGTCTCTTCTCTCGAAAAATTGTTGGACTGTGAAGGTGATATAGGTGGGGTCTCCCCTTTGGGGGGGTGTTTTGCCATTTTAAATTGTGATTTTTAAGTTTTAAGTGATGTAAATGAAATTATATATATATATTTTTTGTTTCTGTTTGTGAATCAACTTTTGGATTTATTTTCTGTGGAATGTATATTTTACAAAGTGCGAATACAGTAACTTGCCATTCTCAAGTGAATTTTTACAATTGATACCTATTCATCGATCAATTTTTGATTAAAATTATTTGAGCCAAGTTAAAGAAATTTTATTTATTTCTCAGTTGACAGCAGCATTGCCTCTATGGATATAATCTGTGGATTTGACTTTTGTCAATTTAATATGCATTTATGATTTTAGGAGCCTTTATTGGAATTGTTATGTCGGACATTAATTCGACATAATTATTATGACCATCCTTCACCTGCTTTTAGTGAATTATTCAAAAAGATTAGTCCTCAGCATATGGAAACGAGTTAAGTCATCATGAGGATTGAAAATATTAGCCATTCTTATTTATGTGTGGAAAAAGAATATTATACAGCAAAGTGCATATTGGTATTTCCGTGTACAGTTTCATTATACATTGGAACCACGTCCTGCCATTATTTCCACTTGCTTTTCATACTATGTGTTCGAAACTTGACTTTAGCGAAAAAAAGGACTCTAGATGTGGTCATTACCATGATGGAACCTGTGACTTTGCACATCCGCTTGGTGAAGCATATTCAGCATTGATAACGAGACATTTCACTCTATTCATAAATTTAATAATTAAAGAACCTTAGAAATTACATTAAATTTTAATGACTGATAATGAATGATTAATTGGTTGTGACTAATAGTTACAAGATGAATAATTCTGTTCTTTGCATCATTTGATAAAGAAAATTTAGAGTAAATGAATTCAAGGTGCAGGTAAGTAATTTTAGGCGCTCACATACAAAATGGTTTAATATTTAAAAACACAACGCATTGCTTTTTATTCAAAATTTTATTCCCACTATACGATCCCCTTCCATTAAGTATTTAATTAATTAATTTCCCTTTTATTGTATGTGAGTGTCCGACCCAATCAGGTGTTGAGATATGATCATTCAATTGATTTTATTTTTATTAAGTCCTTTGAATGGTTGTATCACAACAAGTATATTGATTCATGATGAAAAATATACGAGCAAGCTGTTTATTTTCTTAAATCGTACCCCCCCCCCCCCCCCGTTTTTTGAATGTAATAAATTTTAACTGATAAAATGCAATGTAATAAAATTTAATTAATATAAAATGTGAGAGATTAAATTAAAACAATAATTAAAACGCTAACACTAAGAGTTTTATGTCTTTTTAGGGGGGGTGGGGAGAGGGATGAACTTATGCCTAACTAGTAAACGATTTAGGTGATGCTTTTATAATGAAGAACTTATATTATTGCTAAACACTTAATTTTATTAGTGTTTTTTAGATCAAAAAGAGAATTTATATCAAATCGAAATTCAATCTAAACAGATAAAAATATAGATACTAATCGTTTAATGCACATACTATGATATACTTTCAGAATAATAAATTAAATGTATTATAGTATATTCATTCATGATGAAAAATAAACGAGCAAGCGTCTGTTTATTTTCTTAAATCGTACCCCAACCCCCTCATTTTCTGAATGTAATAAAATTTAATTAATAAAATGTAATGTAATAAAATTTAATTAATATAAAATGCGTGAGATTAAATCCTGTTAGATTTTTCAAAAATTACAAGAACATCATTAGAAAATATATAAAGATACAAATAACTTGCTGTAAAATGAAATGAATAAATAGTATACTGTACTTTCGTTTTTTAAGATTTAAAAATCCTACATAATGGAACTTCATGAACTAAACTAATGTTTCAAGAAAGTGTGAGCCAAAGTTTACGTAAAAAGATACGTAAGAAACAACAAAAGATCAACAAGGACCACGTTGTATCAGATTGAAATAGAAATAATAAAATATTTCGCCGTCATTCTTAGGTGGCGGTTGTCGCGCCTCCTTGTGGCGCGTTCTGCAAGTTCACTCCATCTGACGTCACAGACAGTGGTCGTGGCAGAGGAGTGCCACCCCCCTGGGCTAAGGCTCCTATATAGGAGCCTTAGAGCAGTATATATAGGAGCTTTAGGGGTTACTTTTCGACCGGGAGAGAAACTTGAAGCGTGACGTCACTGACAAGTCAAGAAGAGGGGACATAGAGATACGTGTATAAAGTTTAGAAAGTTCACGTTTATCACTCGATAAGGAGAGGAGATCATTCGTAATAAAATTTTAGAAGAATGAAATTAAATGATTCTACTCATACATGCATAGGGCTATCATTAAAATATTATAATACATATATTATTTATAATAAAAGCTGAAATATATCGTGAAAAGTGTAGTAAATATAAAAATTACATTTCAAGTGTTTTAATACAGATATGATGATATGAATAAATATCTAATCATCGGATTTTTAAAAATATAGTATCCATTATCTTAAACATTGATAATACTTCCTACATGTAATATAAATATGTATTTCAAAAATATCTAATTGCGTAAAAAATCCCACATACATATAACATATATTGATGACTATGAAATATCATCAATCTAGTAGTTACATGACTATATATTATATTAAGAAGCGTAGATCGGATCTTGGGAAAAGGGGGGAGTTGACGGTCGAACGGATGGTCAATGGCAGTAGATTTGTTTTATTTACCCAACAAAAAGACGATACATTTTGTGTGCTAGTAGAGTATTATGACTCTTGGTTAAGCCACTGGATCTGTCAGTTTCACAAAGATATTTTAAGCATGCAAAATTGATGTTATTAAACTTTATAGCGTTTTAAATATATAAACTATGTACAGTTTTAAAATTTTAAAGCAATGTTCACGTGGATCACAAATAATAAATCAATACATACCATTTTTATGCCATGATACTGCTTTTACACCATTTAGAGGCTTTTCTTTGCTTTTTTCTCTCTACTAATTGTTACATGAAAGTCGTATTTAAGTGTTTAATGCGAATGAATGTTCTGGTTCGTGAAAACAAAGTTATGGCTTTTAGTGGTATAGAAGGTGAAATGTATGCTAACTTTGACTGCAAATTCTTAATGACGCATTTCTCTTTTGATATATATGCGTCATACATTTCTAAGAAACTATGCTCCCACTTTTTTATTTCTTTTGAAAAATGTGCCGCTGGCTTTTAATTTTATTGCAAATAAATTTTTTATGCATTATATTTCAACTTTGATGATTTTAGTTTAGTATTCTAAGCTTTTTACATATCAAAACGAAATGTCCCATAACTTGAGATGATGTGAATATAATGTCAATCTTATGATTACTAAAGAATTGCGTTTTATGATTATGTATATCAATAACAAAGTAAAATGCTTAAGGTATTTAAAATTAACTTTACATACATTTTGCAATAAACTAAACTGTGTAAATTAGCTTACAAAATGCTAATATCTCCCCCCCCCTCCTCCAAAAAAAGAAAGAAAACTCCATAATTGCTAGTATCAGAAATATAAATTATTTTTATATATTTTAGATACTGCATATGAAGTCGTTTTTATTTTATTAATTTTGTTTTTTGGATTACTTAGAGGACCACCTACTTTACATATCAATGAAACATGTCAATCATAAGTATTTTTTATACTGCTATATTAAAAATATTATTTTTAACTGCGGTATTAATGGTATGTGAGATTTTTGTGCCGCTGGCTTCTTGTTTTATAGTTTAAACGGCTTCAAATTCAAAATTTAGCCCGAAAATCTTCTTCAAAATCTTCATCAGAAAAGTGACTCGAACAGACAGTTGCGTTAGCAATGGTTATTTTATCCTCTCTTTTGCACTTCACGATCCATAATTTTTGGAGTGTAGGATCTTTTGGAAATCTATGAAAACTGATAGATCCCATTGACTTCTTATAATAATTTGAACAAAAAGTAACCGAGCATCAACCAGGCATTTTTGAGCTCACCAAAATTATACTTTATATACGCGAAAATACTAATATATATACATCTATAATATACAAATTTACACTTAAACTTCACTTTTACGATAGAATTGCAAATTATATTAAAAAAACGACTGACACAGTCTATGTTTTCCCATAGAAATGAATGCTACTAGGAGAAACTGGCACTTCTTCAAAACCAATGACGTCACGAAAGGCGATAACGTCCGCCTTCTAGAATACTGTCAACGGCGGCATTCTGGTCTTTTGATCTCTGACCCTCCCTGGTCAGGATTGCGTTAATCACCAGTTTTTCAAGTTTAATCGCCATACGGCGACTGGCCAGTGGGAATTTTAAGCTGATAATCTTCCGGGAATCTTGGTGTTAAGGAAACAAGTGGGCAAAATTCCAACAACTAGGGTGGTCAGTCAAGTGTATGGAAATTAATATAAGCTTCCCCCATTATAATAATACACCTGGAATACCCTTTGTCCACTCTTCATGGTTAAATCAAACCCATACTAGAGACAGCCTTACAAGTTCAGACATTCACATTCCAGGTTTTGAACCAGTTATAGCACACTGAGTTTCGGTGAAAGATATATCTGTTCCTCGTGGTACTCACCCTAAATATTTAACAGAATTAGTTGATTCATCTATTTTCACTTCTATTAGTTTGATTCTATTAGTTTAATTCTATTTGTTTCACTTCTATTAGTTAATTAAAATGGAAAACGCAATAAAAGTAAACGCGAACCAAGATATGAGGAATATTCCCGATGTAAGTAATCTTTCATTTATTTAAAAAATAATCTGATATGTCTAACATTTGACCTTATCTACAGATTCACAATTTTCGATTTTGTGGGAATATAATAACTTATATTAGAGCCCTCTTAATAGAGGATATCATGGGAAGTTAATGGGATCATAGTTTTAACGACAAAAAAGTCGTACTAAAATTCATGCAAAAATAAAAATAATCGCACTGAATTTGGTTGGTTGTTTTCATAGATATATATCATGATGTATATTCTACCCCTGATAAAATATTATTTTTTTTTTTCTTGTGATATGAAATTTTATCTAAAATGTCATCCAAATTTTGTATAAAAAATTTCTTTGAGATTGCTTTTTAAATTTCTTCATTTTAAAGATTTTTTAATTCAGCTGAAATTGTGGTTATATAATTTCTTCATGATTTTTGCATAAACAGTGCCATTGCATAATTTTGTTACTCCTCGTGAATTGCCGCGAGTACGTTTGTATATTTTTTCATCCATCTCCATCATTTAAATGTTGCATATTAGATCGACTAAACTAGCTTATTTTCATATTATGGCTAATTATTAAGGTTAATTTTTTAATTATATTTGCATAATACAAATCTTTTTACATTAAAAAATGGGTATGAACTCCAAAGGGATATTTTCCAAAAAGTGGTATTAAAGCAATAATTTAGGCAAATAAAAAGGAAACCATTTTGGCAGGAATATAATTCATTGCTATATATTGTTTTTTTTTATTAAAAATCAACATTTGTTACTCTCTTTAGTGAAAATCTGTGTTTTCCTAAACATAAATATTTGTTTTCATTATACAGGGTGTTTCAAAATAGTTGACACGATTTCAAATGGCTGTAACAATTATTTTTGTAATAATTAATCGTATTGTTCTGAAATTTTGAAAAATTAGTGTCCTGAATTTTCATATTCTACCAGTACTACCCCTGATATTTTATGCAGTATTTTCTTTTTTTTTTAATGGGGGGGGGCATTAAGATTTAATAAATAAATCAAGAATTAATGTTATCAAGTTTTTCTGTTTTTACAATTTGTTACTAACACTATTTTAATTCAAAAGATAGTTCATGATGATTTTTTTTTCAGATAAGTTTGAAGCATAATGTACTTAAATGATACAGAATTTTAATGTCTTATTTATAAGAAACATATATAATTTTAAACAAATATTAAATGTCATAAGTAAACAAGATATTTGCGACAAAATAATCTCCTGCTTTTTCTGTTTGGAAAGTTGGCACGTCTGTTATACTAATGGTCAATTTATTTACATATTTAATTTAAAATATTTAAAATTTTTAAAATATATGATAATAGTATTTAGGATACTTTTGAGTTATTGCGAAGTCCACACTTATAAATTATAGAGTTAAAATCAACTGATAAAAGTTAAGAGTTAACATTAAGCATTAACTTGAATTAACTTTCAGAATTCTTTTTCGATTAATTAACAGCTTTACTAATAGTTAATGCTTACATTATTCAATTGTAATAATTATATATCAATAATGATGTGTATTTGCTAGATGGATATTAATAACCTGATATTATCTTGTAAATATGAATATGCAATAATTTGTTAATACTTTATATGGATTGAAATATATAATAATAACTATTATGGTTTATAATTGCTAATGATTCGTATCTTGTAAATATAAATATGCAATAATTTGTTAATACTTCATATGGATTGAAATATATAATAATAACTATTATGGTTTATAAATGCTAACGATGAATTATGTGTTTGGTGAGCCCCTCCTTCAAGACTGTGGAGCTCCCCCCCCCCCCTTGAATTTCACTCCAGCCCCTCTTCAATTTCGTCTCTGGCTACATGCGTGGTTTGAACAAGTCAATATTTTTTTCACACTGTGAACATGAAGTTATATTCATCTCCACCTAACTGTGTTTCAGGATCCAGACGAATTTCCACGGTGGGACAGGCTACCATACTTCCCGGTCTTAGAAATATATCTAAATCTAGATAAATATGACCAATTGTCTATGTCCATGGCATGTAATAACTGGGTAAAAGCGTTTGGTAATCCTGCATTATGGAGACGGATTACTTTCCCCCTGTTCGAGACGGCAACACTTTACAACGAAGAGCTATTAGAGAGAGAGGAAGATATGATTGAAAACTATGGGCACATGATACAGCATCTAACAGTCAAGAAAATTGGACTTCTGTATTGTGAAGGTAAGAAGAGTAATTTACGTTTTGAAATTAAGCAGGAATGTAAGGCCTGTTCCAATTGCTCGGAACTGCTCCAAATATTTATTCTTAAGTCAATCTAAAAGGAGTTTTCTGTCCCTTTCTGAATTTTTGTTTTAGAATACGTAAAATATTGCTTATAGTGTTATATAAATTGCATTTAAAGTTTCCTCATGAAACTTCCTCATTGTCTATCCTTGGAATGAATATTTTCTACTTGTGAACATTTCGTCATAAGTTGGGACATTTAGACATAAGTTAAGGCAGGAAAGCGTGCACAAGCATGTGAAAATTTTAGATGTTTTAATCATTAGTCATTAAAATATAATTTATATAATTGTGAGGTATAAGTGATTAATTTTTATTATTTTTATTTAATATGATTCTTAACACTTTTTCTACGCATTTATCTTACTATTAAAAAAAAAGTAAAGGAAGAATGGCGTTTAAATATAAAACTATTTCACAGAGTACCTTCTCTTGTAGTAGATTCTTATATTCTTTCCAAGATATTGAATTTTCATCAATTTGTCTTCATTTTCATTGATTTAGAGTCATTTTTATCAATTTAGCGATGTTTTCGCCAATTTGGAAACATTAAAAAAAACTCGCGAACTTCAAGATATTATAAAAAATTCGTCACTAAAGTTTCGCCAAGCATTGTGAATGCAGAAATAGGTAATTCTTATAATAGATAAACGACTAATGGCTTCAAATTAGAATGCTATTACCCAAAGTGCCTTCTGAATGGAAAGAGCTAGATCTACGAAAATGATGATGATTAATTTATCGCATAATATTACATATGATAATTGAATAGATTTCACTATAGTTAATACTTTTTATGAATTTTATGTGATTTCTTGATAAATTTATTTGAAAAATGTGCAATATCTGCAGAACGGTTCATCTCAGAATTCTAAAGTGCATGTCAATATTTTTCCAAGGAAGAACTACATATGAAATGATTGTTTACGTAACTTAATGTCTTAATTTTTTGATGATTTTTTTTCAGAATTTAATTTCAAAATTTTCGATTATGTGTAAAAACAATAGGCTTCCAGTATGCACTAATTGTGATTTTAGTACCAAATCTTGTTCGAATCGTTTCCTGCGTTCGTGAGATATCGTCTCCACAGACTCACTGATACACGCACACACATACTTACACAGACATCACCTCAAAAATGTCTGATTCGTGTTATACAGGTATCAATCGTTTTCGAATGAAAAATTACATGAGAAATGGTTATTTACGTAACTTTATTGATGGTTTTGATTTTTTGATGATGTTTTCAAAATTTGGAGGTTCTAAACATTCGATTGCGTTTAAGACAACAGGCTTCTAGCATCCACTGATTGTAATTTTTGAACCAAATTTCGCTCAAATCGCTTAATTTTTTCATGAGACATCTTTTTCACAGTCTCACTGATACACACACACACACACAAACTTCACCGCAAAAACGTCTGTTCCTGTTCAGGGATGCTTGAAATGTGCTCTCCCATCGAAAATTTGAATTCGAAGACATAAATAAAATTTTCGATCCCGTCACGATACTTTCCTTATATATAATACTATGTATATAAGGAATGTAATAAGAACTTACTTTTTTCTCTTATTACTAAAGCACCAATTACTTAAAAGGTTTTTCTTAACATTATTTCCTATTGATAACAACGATGATTCCCGGAACACTAGTGGTAGTATAATGAAAGCTTGTTTCAACTACGTTTTGGCTATACAGGGAATTAAATTGTATATATTAACACAAATCTACCAGATACATCTAATACTTCAACGTGACAGATTTGTTGCTAATTTGTACTAATAAATTTTTCAAAAAATAATAAATTTTACACAAAATTATAATGATGCAATTTTACTTAAAATGTTTGTATGTATGAGAAAAGCGGGTAGTGCCTAGCGAAATAAGTAATATTTATTATGTTCTATAAATAAATAATTTACTAAAATTTTCCATGTTTAGTAAAATGTACATCCTGCAAATTATGGTGGAGATTGGTTAAATCTGTTAATTTAACAATAAAATGTTGAATATAATTGATATATGAAGGTATAAATTAAAAGTAACACTTAATAAAGTTCAGTGTGAGTTTTACCAATTTAAAATGCTTTATGGAATTAATGGAGTCTTTAATGAGATTGCAACAAACATTTTCTAATGAGCTACCAAATGAAAACATCTTACAGTTACGCCAATATATAGTTACGAGTTTATAGTCAACATCTTGGTATAAACTTGGTATAAATATTCTATATCCGTTCAGTAGGATAGAGAATATTTGGTTTACACAAAATTGTGATAATGAAGCAGTCCATTGATTGTAATTGTAATTTTAATGTGTGCATTTTTTAAAAGAAATGCCTCTGGTGAAAGCATGGAACTTACTCTATGATTTCTAATTACTCTAAGCAAAATAAATTATACTAATGTCATGCGAACTTTTTGACCGATTCATTTCACTCACTTTTCACTTTGCTATTATCCAAAAAATTTAAATGAATTTATTCTTGATAATCATTGTGTGCGTAGAGGTAAATTACATATATTGAGAACTATTGTAAATGTGTGCGTATAAGAGGTTTAAATCAATCGAACACCCCGAATTTCACATAATCATTTCGATACTTCTTCCAATTTACAGAAAGAGAACGAAACAATATTCTTTCATCATCATTCTTTTCGTGCCTAAGTGACACTTAAGGTCTTCAGCTTAGATTTCCAAACACGACGATTGCCTGCAGCAACTCTCGCTTCAGTCCAGCTCGCCCATCCCGCCTGGTTTCTCTCACTCTCCACCAACCGTCTCCAAGTTAACTTCGGTCTACCTCTTGTCCTCCTGCCCTCAGGTGCCGAGCCCAGGGCACGGCGGGAATGCTGTCCAATGGCATTCTCAAAACATGGCCTACCCATTTTCATCTTCGATATTTGATGTCATATTCAATGGGCTTTAAATTGGTCCTTTTATATAGGTTCTCATTTGATATTGTGTTAGGCCAAAAAATTCCTAGTATTCACCTAAGGCACTTGCCCTGCTAGGCATTAAGTTTGGCACATTGGGATGTAGTCACTTTCCACGTTTCTACTCCATATAACAGTACATTAAACAAACTTAGTTTGGTCTTGAGCTTTATTTCCGAAGCTCTCCACACTTTGTTGAGTAGGCCAACGGCCGTACCGTGCTGAAAACACCGGTTCTCGTTAGATCACCGAAGTGAAGCAGCATCGGGCGCGGTTAGTACTTGGTGGGTGACCACCTCGGAACGCCGCGTGCTGTTGGCCATCTCGGGTGCGGTATCCCCGTGGTTTGCGCGCTAGATTTGCACGCTGCCACAAATGCCGCCGTGTTCATGCGGAGTACGATCACGTTAAACATGTGGGTCCGTAAGTTCTTCCGAGAGGTTGGTGGTAGGGGAAGGAGGGTACGGTCCCTGTGGATGCCACCCCCACTGGGTTCCGGTCTAAATTGGGTGGCACTTCCCGGCCGTCCATACAGTTACCTTACACCTTTCTGGTAGGTCGGACGGTCTGGGTCTCAACAACAACAACACTTTGTTGAGCCCACGAAAACAATTTTGGGCCTCAGCAATTCTAATTATGATCTCCTCATCAGTTCCACCTGTTTTTCCCACCATGACACCAAGATATGTAAACGTATCCACATCTTCAATGGGGTCATTACCCAAAACAATACTGTTTGATGATTTTTCTTTTAATCTCAGTACTTTAGTTTTGTTCTTGTTGATATGAAGACCAACCTCTCTAGCATGTTCGGCAAAAACCTTGGTTTTCTGCTGTAAATCATCTAATCTTGAGGACATCAAGACAATATCACCAACAAAATCTAGATCTTCCAATACTGATGTGAAGAGTATTCTTTCAGAACTCTTTAATTTCCTGTGGAAACAGAGGCACCTGACCTGCAGCTACATTGATTGCGCGTGTTAATTCCGATAGGTTAATTTGATTCGCTAACGTGCTGTTGGATTCGAATTTTTGGACACAGGGAACTCGTTCGAAAAGTGGGCATAGAACTTTCAAAATTGGGGGTTGTTCGTTTTGATACCAGAAGATGCGGGATTTTAAATAATACAGCCTGACCGTGCTATTACGTGATGTGTACGATATAATTATGATTGCATCCGGGCCCTTCGTGAGGTCCATATTTCATGCAAGTAAAAATTTCAGTTATATGTCTTCTGCATGTCTTAAATCTCGACAAAGAATTTTCGTGCATTTTTTGCATGTCAGTGGTCTAGCCCCAGTTTGTGTAGGTGTGCTAATCACCACTAGACTAATTTAGTACGTATTCTGTAAAGTAAAATCAATTAATAATAGTATCATTGTGAATCTGAACATTATATCCTCGATTTGCTCAAGATTTGGGGCTTCGCTATTGCTCTTTTATTGAAACCTGGGGAAAAGTCCGTAGATGACACGAACTGGATTGCACTGTCAAAATTCTTGCTAATTACTGGAGAAATAACTGTAGAGGAACCGGTATGATTATTAATTCCTTCATCTGGTCTGAGATGCTGTTACACCCTTCTAAATCTTTTCCAACAAACTCTGAGCTGTTGCTAACATTCTACTTCCATTCCTTGCGTAATTATTCATCCTTAGATGATTACCTATATATTATAGATATAATTATGTTAATTTATTATTGTTTTTTTGTGGCTGTCATTTTAAGATTTTTCTCATATAATGGTTTATTTACCTGAGACGTGTTTCGAAGCATAAGACTATCAATGTAGTTTAAGTTATTTTTAAATATTTGTATTACTGCCTGTTGTTGTTGTTGTTGAGACCCAGACCGTCCGACCTACCAGAAAGGTGTAAGGTAACTGTATGGACGGCCGGGAAGTGCCACCCAATTTAGACCGGAACCCAGTGGGGGAGGCATCCACAGGGACCGTACCCTCCTTCCCCTACCACCAACCTCTCGGATGTATTACTGCCTGTGATGAAATTTCGTTTAAATTTCTGAAAAATGTATGTTAAATGGATTTGATCGTTTAAAATTAACTTCGAAATTATTTGAAGTCATGCGTTTTATTTTAATTAATTTTAAGCAACATTAATCAATTAATGAACTGAAATTTTAATTAATATGAAATCTCAGCCATAGTGTAACTACCAATCCTCTCCTACAAGACCGTGGGTATTTAGGGTTATTGTTTTTCCTTCATTATTTAATAATTATGTTGTTTCACGAAAATGTTATTAATATCACTTAAGATCATTAGCCTTTAGTTGCAAGAGTTGAGGTTTGCCACAGTACAAGGGTCTCAACTTTTAGACATTTTTACTTTCTTTGAGTTTCACACCAAAACGCCCGTGACACTAATTTAAATATGGAGAAATATAAACTATCTATATGTTGGTTTCATTATAAGTGTCCTTATTTTATAAATACAAAAACCGTAACTACTGCAATCACTTTGTCTGTTTACATGTAACACAGTAAAAACCACATATTGGATTCTTATAAAATTTAATATATAACCCCTAGAGATAAATCTGCTGAATCAAAATAAAATTTAAAATATAAAGTAAATTTAAAATTTTAGCACAGTTATTTGATTTTGCATTCATTAAAGCGATACTGAGATATCTTAGCTATATAGAGAAACTGACATCCTTACTGACGAGTCAAACAAATTTTATTAAACCTCTTTTGTCATTCAATCTTTTGATATAGTGAAATATAGTTATCATGTGTATAAGAATTTGGGTGTATTTGAATGGCATCGACTAATATAACGTGAAGGTTGCCATAGACTCACCTACTCTACTCGACATTTGTCGCAAAAAAATCTTGAAGGTGGCCAAAAACTGACCTACCTTGCATTTTTCGAAAACAGGAGCTTGGTAATAGAGTGTAAATAAGTATTATCGAGCAGTATTAGATGCAGATGGCGACAATTTTTTTCCTTTTATTTAAAAAAAATGGTATAAGATATTGATTATAAGGTATGTAGTATGTATACTTAATAAAGGGAACAATTTTTCAGAGATCCCTGCAGATTTTAGCTTATCCCGACAATCTCAACAGCATTGACAGATCCAGACAATCTACCATTACATTATTTATGGTTTTGACTCTGCAGCTAGAGATATGGGACTAGCTGTTAAAGGAAAGGAGACAAAGTTCATGGAGATAACTAAGAGACGTCCTGCCACTACCTCTGCAGGTGAATTGTTATTCTTTTGTGAGAGACACACAGTTCAAATACCTTGCGACGACAGTAACCGTTAAAAGTAAAATCGACACTGAAATGATTAATCGTTTGGTAATGGCAAACATATGTTACTATGGCTAAAAAGCCAACTTAAAACACGATTACATAACTACACAACCAAAATTAACAATTATAGAATTTTGATACCACTCATAATATTATGTGGGATACCACTTATAATATTATATATAACTTGCCACTCAATAAATTTACTTAAAGCAAAGTAATTTTTGAGTTAAAAATCCTAAACATTTTTGGGGCTGTCTTTGAAAAGAATATCTGTTGCATCCGCTATAAACATGAAATTTATAACATATATAAACAACCTGACTTTGTAACAGTCATTAAAGCATACCGTATTAGATGGCTTGGATTTAGATCCGAAGATTCTAATCTTGCCAAAAAAAACTCAATTTTAGTAATGCATTAGAAAAGAGGCTACTTCTAATCAAATGCCTTAACAATGGCGAGAATAAATTCAAAATTTAATGAATTACCAATTGGAGAATTGTGGCTTCCGTTAGATCTCGCTGGCGATACAAAACCCTGACCACTTAGTCAATACAAAGAGCAAATACATAAATACTACTAATATATTTTAACGATTTCCGTGCACTTTTTAATTTTTTTCTCCTTTCTTCAGATTTTAATATACAGAAGAAAAATTTGGAATTGCTTTTCTCTAAAACACAGATCAAATATCTTGTTCTTGAACAGTTGAATACTGACATTGTTTTCTATCTTCAACCACTCTTGCACACGCAGAGAAATCTCCTGGATGTTGAAATAAGAAGTCACGAACCTTGGACATTTATGGAAGATCTTTTAAATTGGGAGATAACATCAAGAAATAATTTGAAAAGAATAAGAATTACTAACATGAATCGAAATGAAGAATTTTCATCAAGTTCGATCAATGAAATGGTAAGCAAAAACGGCGTGATTATTGTTGTTGGCATAAATGTATAGTGATGCATCACTTGTCCAATTTAAAATGTAAAGTTACATTTCATAATGATAATGCATACATTTCTTGAACTGCACAATCTTTGAATATCGAGGTATGAATTTTAGACTGAGTATCAAGGTATAAATATTAATGTAACGTTACGTAGGCTTGTGTAATGCAGATGTGAAAACAAGTAAGCAAATTTAAAATTTCATTTTTAAAACTTTATTTAAGCGAATATTTTTATTTTGAAGTATAGCTTATTGAATGGTATTTTGTGCTTCATAATCAGCCATATTTTTGTTTCTGAAAGTAATAGTTTTGTTGCAATCACACGCAAAAGTAACATATTACAAAATAAAATTTCAATAAATTTATGAAAGTTATATAATTTTTAAAAATATTATTATCGGATTCACCTTATTGAAAAAAGTAATTATATATGCAACAACTATTACCCTATTAGCCATAAAATTTTTAGGTATTATTGATGTACAGATGAAAAGGAACAAAATCAAATGTGAAGCATGGAAATTAACTCTGTTTATGGCACTTTGCCGACTCCTGAGACGCCTTAATCTGTTCTCATTTGTTTCGGTTCTATAAACGAGACAATGCGTTTGTGAGAACTAAAATACGAAATAAAAATTTCAACTTAATTTATTTTAGAATACTGCATCTACATAGATTTTCGAGATCTTGTCGTTTTCTGTTGAGTATTGGTTGTCACATTCATTTTTAAAATTTTTTTTAATATATTTATATTTTTCTCGTAATATTCATCAAATTGCGCAACTCCATTTTTCATTTGATCTTCACAACAATTAATAGGGTATGAAAGCAAGTATTTGGCTATATTACAAGCATTAAAATTCTTGAATTATATATATACGCTCAAGTGCCAAAATTCATGGGATAGATGTATGCAAATTCCCAAGTGGTGCTTACATTGCGCTCATAGGGTATAAAGAGTCAGATGGTTGTGTGTTAGACTCTTAAATGTCTTATGAAACGTTAAATAACGTGATAATGGCTACCTACGGGAATTAACTGCATTTGAACGTGGAATGATAGTTGAAGTTCGACGCATGGGGCATAGCATTTCGGAAATTGTTGGGACTTTGAACATTTATCTCTCGACAGCGTCAGCGTGAATCCAGAGTACTTCATGGAAGTTATTACCTTCCACAGGGGACAGCGGCCACGTCTGCTGAATGATCTCGACCAGTGACGTTTGAGCAGAAGCGTCTGCGTTAACAAACGAACAACACTGCGTCAACTGACTACCAGATTCAATGAGGGACGGACTCAATAGAAGCGTATCTGTCAGGTCTGTGTAGCGAAATTTAGCGTTGATGGAATATAGTAGCAGAAGACCGACTCGTGTGCCGTTTCTCACAGCACACCATCGGTTTCAGCGCATCACATGAGCTCATGCACGAACACATGCAATGGATCTTAGATGACTAGGAAAAGGTAGCGTGGTCCAATGAGTCACGTTTCCAGTTGGTACGGGGGTGGTTCACGGTCGAGTTTGGGTGTGGCGCAAACCCCATGAAGCTATGGATCCAAATTGTCAACAAGTCTCTGCAAACTGGTGTTGGTTCCATAATGGTGTGGAGGGAATTTACGTGGCATGGACTGGGTCCTCTGGTCAAATTAAACCGGTCATTGACGGCACATCGCTATGTTCAGCTGCTTGGTGACTATTTGCAGCCGTTGATGTATATCATGTACCACAATGAAGGTGGGATGTTCCAGGATGATAATGCTCCGTGTCACCGGGCCCATATTGCTCACAATTGCTTTGAGGAGTATTCTGGACAATTCCACTACATGATCTCTCCACCTAGATTTCTCCACCAGACATGACCCTTTAACGCATATCTGGGATATGATCGAAAGAGCCATTCATGTCCAAATTCCAGCACATACCACAACCAACCAATTATGGGCTGCTATCCAAAGAGCATGACTCAACATTTCTCCTGGAGATTTCCGTTGACTAGTTGATTTCATGCCACGAAGAGGTGCTGCCCCTCGCCGAGATAAGGGAGGCCCAACACGATATTAGAGAGATATTTCATGACTTTTGGCACTTGAGTGTATATATATATATATATATATATATATATATATATATATATATATATATATATATATATATATATATATATATATATATATATATATATATATATATATATACATATATATATATATATATATATATATATATATATATATATTTATGTATTGTTAAAACAGCTTTCAAACCCACGTTTAGAGAAAATAGCCATATTTAAGGTATAATACACATTCGTGTTAGGGTCGCATGTGCTTGCATATGTTTTGGAATTTAAGAGTGTGCTCGCGCAGCCTTTCGAAAAACATATTAAATTGATTCAATTAATCCTTTCTTTAAATCCCGCGTGCAGCTTCTAGTGTTGTTGATGTTGAAACCCAGACCGTCCGACCTACCAGAAAGGTGTAAGGTAACTGTTTGGACGGTCGGGAAGTGCCACCCTATTTAGACCGGAACCCAGTGGGGGAGGCATCCACAGGGACCGTACCCTCCTTCCCCTACCACCAACCTCTCGGAAGGACTTTCGGACCCACATGTTTAACGTGATCGTACTCCGCATGAACACGGCGGCAGTTTTTGGCAATGGCTGGAATCGAACCCGGGCCTACCGAGTGCAACTCCAGCGCGCTAACCAATGGGCTACCGCGCCCGCAGCTTCTAGTGTAATATAATCTTGAGTCCGCTCTAGGTTGAAATATCTTTTCAATAATTTCATTCAAATTTTACTATTTCTTCAACATTTATAATTGTTTAATTTAGATGTATTTTTCTTTTTGTACCTTTTGTGTAAATTTTGACGTTTAAATAAATATCCTCAGCGCAACATTTGTAGTAAACCATCCCATTTTTTAAATTATTTATATAATAAATAAAAAAAAATAGTTTGGAATCTGGGCCCAATTTCAATTGTTTACAATAACAACAGAAACAGCTCTTGTTCTGATTTCTCGGCTCTAGTTGAGTTTGATCGCTAATTATTTGTTAAAATATGTTCTGATAATTTATTATTATTTTTATCACTTTCAAAGCAATCTTACACTAATCCAATTTCATTTTCAGTACTTAACTTCACTGTGGATGTCTTTATTACAAATTGAAGAGGTGGAAATTTTAGATAGTGCAGAAATGTGTGAGTTTTTAATGGATGATTTTCGCATTTGTTTGAAAGAAAATGAAAGTATTGAAGATTCGAGACTGGATACACATGATGTAAAACTGAAGTCTTTCAAAATAAGCTGCTATATAGACACTAAGTTCAATGCAAAATTTTCATCTGTCGAATCTTGGGAGCAGATAGCTTCAGTTTGTCCTAATTTAGAAGTTTCTATAGATATTTCTGCAGAATGTAAAGTGAGTATAATTATTTTACTGTTACATTCATCTTTAGTTATATTCTTTGATCTTAACACTATTATTATTTACTCTGTTATTCTTTTATTTTAAAATTTGCCTGTTCCTTTTTTCAAACCGATTCTTTATTTTATTTTTGACCTTCATCTGCTTTTTGTTATTTAAACTATTTTTTTTTTCATATCCTTCCGGTGAATTATTTTCTTTTTAAATTCCATTCGTTTACTGTTTGTTTACTTTTAAATTTTTACTTCCTCTTAATTATAATACTTCTGTCAATTTTGAAGATTACTATAAATTCTATTAATAATTGCACTGAAATATTTTTTTAACACATTGTATAGTCACTTTCCGTTCATTACTCTGTCAGTGATGTACGCTGTGCTATCCAACGTTAATTTTTAATCTCATGTTTTGTATGAGGAAATCTGAAAATTCTGATCCGCAATTAAATGATAATCCATAAAATGTAATTATGCAAATTCAAATGTAAATGAGTGTAAAATCTATAATCA